>JAPMOR010008427.1:152526-188118 GCA_026543865.1 Argiope aurantia | reverse complement strand
TGAATTGCAGAGTCAGCTAAAAGTCTAACTTTCCCACACTCTGCGTGAAGAGGCAAAATACCGCTGATGAGGCAAATTCTTTCTTAAAAGATCCCTGTGTTTCCCTTACATATGATTGGCATGCGTCAGAAATCCCTATCAGAATCTTAATAATGTATTAGCACTATAAAATAATATTTTCCCTATCCATATCTCATGTTATATAAGACGAGGGATAATTTATTTCTCGCTTCTTCCCCACTTCTGTTTTTGCAGCGCGCTGTGGCGGACGCGCAATGTCTGCGCGTTTGTTTGTCAATAATTTTGCTTTCCCGATGGATATTAAAATTAATTTAAAAAGATAAAAAGTCTCTTCACTGTCTTCAAACTGCATTCTGCTTCACCTAAAATAATGTTACACACACACACACACACACACACACACACACACACACACACACACACACACACATATATGTGTGTGTGTGTGTGTATTTACTTATTTTTTTTCCCCTTGTAAGGGGAGGATACGGGGTTGAAGTCTGAAATCGGGATGAGATTTAGTATAATGATAGTATACATTTAAATGTTCATTCATGAAAATATTAAAACACAATGGCTAGTCAATTTCGAGAAATATACTGATAACTTGACACCCATTCCGATGTCATGGTTGTCTAGGTAACCGACTATTATAAGGAAGATCAGGGTTCGAACCTGGCTAGGGTTTTTTTTTAATAACTTTTATTCAATTCAAAATTTACAAATACTCTTAATTAATATGGTTTTAATTTTTTTCATCCAAAATAAATATTTATTATCAAAATACGTAATAATAAAATTAAAATTTTAAAAGAAAAAAAATTATCAATACAGATGCATTTTTTAAATAAAATAAAATTATTTAAATTTAATTAACTATTTACAGATAGTTTTAATTAATACGCTACTTATTTTTATGCAAGTATAAATGCCTATTATTTTAATACTTAAATTGTAATTTAATATTTAAAAAAATAGCAATAAATATAACATAAATGATGATAATTATTAATTATAAATACTCGCATCGTTAAAAAATTATTCAATATTTCTAAAAAATTATCCTATATACATTTACTTTCGATTATATACAAGAACCAGAATAACTATAGTAAAAACATTGGAAACAAAATATATTTCGACATCTTGCACAACTGATAAATGATGATTGTCCACAAGAGCAAGGTTTCTTTAAGAGATCTATGAGAAACAACTTCATTTGCATTAAAAATATCTCTCTTTCATCAGAAAGCTTGGCAGCGTACCATGCATTATCATGTTATTAGAAATTGGTGATGACAATTGATATTGTACAATTGATTGAATTTTTACACTATCTTCGCAAGAATTTATTTCTTGATCATGTTCGATTAAATAAGAATTTTGTATACGGTTAATACTTTTTGAACCATCTGCCTAGACATTCAATAAATTAACACCTGCTCTCTACTATTTCTTTTCATTACTGCAGTTGGGGAACTTTGCTTACATATTTAACAAATATCAGTTGCTCCTTTCAATTTTTGATATAAATACAGCTTCGTTGAATTAGAATTGATAATTTATTATTATTAAAATCCAAGAATATGAAAATTAATTGTTTGAAATTGATGCAAGCAAGTTAAATTATCTGTAGCCATTAATGTTACGTTTTTAATTATTTTTCCTTTAAACATTAAATTATAATTTAAGCATTAAAAGAATAAACATTTATCCTTGCATAAAAATAAGTAGCATATTAATTAAAACTATCTGTAAATAGTTAATTAAATTTAAATAATTTTCTTTAAATGAATCTGTATTTATAATTGTTTCTTTTAAAATTTTAATTTTATTATTATATATTTCGATAATAAATATTTATTTTAGATGAAAAAAAATTAAAAACGTATTAATTAAGAGTATTTGTAAATTTTGAATTGAATAAAAGTTATTAAAAAAGAAAAAAATTCCTAGCCAGGTTCGAACACTGATCTTCAGTATAATAGTCGGGTACCTAGACAACCATGCCATCAGAATAATCGGGACGGGAGTCAAGTTATCTGTATATAAGCTTTACCAAAAGTTTGAGAACCATTTTCTCGTAATTGATTGGCCATTGCGTTTTAACATTTTTATGAATGAACATTCTAAATGTATACTATCATTATACTAAATCTCATTCAGATTTCAATCCCGTGACCTCCCCTTGTTAAATTTGTAATTTTGTTTCTATCTCATCTGAGTTGTCCCCCCCCCCCCCCAAGAGACAATGACATGGATGCAAAAGGCAAAACTGGCACGAAAATGGAAGGGGCTTAAGTCGAAAGAAGAATGTGAAAAACTCGGTTTGTAAAAACCTGGATGTACATGTAACTACTTCCTACTTTCAAACGTAACGTTCGTAGGGGAGTATATGTTGCGACATAAATTATAAATATTTCATTCAAAAGTAACTCACGAGTATTTTAATAATTATAAATATTATTTTGTAAATAATTGTAAATTCAGATTGACAATAGTGATATGTTATGGAATTTTTGAGTTGTTTAAAAACGATACTAGGGATTCTTCTCCAATCTCTAAAGTTTTTTAACATTTATTGAATAAACTCTTTTGGAATTAGGGGATAACGGCCTCTGTACCCATTTCAATCAATCAATTTTGAATGAAAATAAGTTGATGTTAATTTGGTAATATTATTTATGATGTAGCGAGATTTCGTTTAATAGTAAGTTTGCATTTCATTTTTGTTGACACACGAATGCAAAAAATCCTTTGATAAATGGTGAAGTGGCGCTGCGATCACCAAAATATATTTCTATGTAGTTTGTTACGATTCCAATCTTTGTAAGCACCGAAGCGTCGCATCAGAAATAAGACTATGAAATTAAAATAGTGTGCTTTTTTTATGCATTATGATACATTTCACGCTTTAGAAAGCTGAATAACAGTTATTATTCTGGGATTCATAATCCATTGCTGATTTCCGGCATAGAAAGTTTTATTTTGGATTAAAAAAATGCATTTAAACACAATTCTGCGGCTTAATTCTCTCGCGGGTATCCCAGTTATAACTTCAGGGTTAAATTTATTAAAATATTTGCTAAATTTAAATTATATACTTATATCTTACTTACAATACATACACATATATTTTGCTATACCAGTTTCACTTACAATCTGCTTTAAATATCTCTTTGGAATCAAGATTCAAAAATCTAACTTCTACATAATAATAATAAAAAAAAGTGAAATATGTTATTAGATGAAATCAAATTATAGGTATCATCAAACTGACATTTATTTAATTAAAAATATTCTTGTCTCATGGATTCAATAATTTATATTAAGTGCTTACACAAAATCTTACTCTAATTGCATTTTAAAGTGTTTAGTTTATACATATATATATATTCTCTCCTTTAAATAATGATGCCAAACTCGTATATTAAACTGACCAAAAAAACAAAGTTTATGGTTATATGGGAAAAAAAAAAAAAAAAAATAAAAAAAAAATTTTTTTTTTTTTTTTTAATTTTTTTTTTATAAAAAAAAAAAAAAAAAAAAAAAAAAAAACTGATGATCAATTCTTCCTTGCAAGTGGCATCTTGTTTCTGCTGCCCTCATTCATATTTCAAGAAACATGTTGCCTACAGGGATTGATTTCAAAATGATGCAAGGTGAATATCAATAATTTTGGATCTGATTGAGAAATTTCATGTCACATGTAAAAATAATTGTTCATATCTATAAGTACTTCAAAACAGGGAAAAGGTTTTACATCTCAATTTTTAGTGATGAATTTTATCTTAAAACCTAAACAACACCAAATCTTTGATATATTGCATATAGTTAGGTACTAATTCCATATCTATGGAGAAAATTGAGAGAAATAAATAAAATTGTACTTCCAAAAATTTTAAATCCTCAAGCTTGTTTCTAATGCAATTCTCAAACTTAAAATGCTTTTTTCTATTTTTTTTGTATATTTTTGATATTGTATACTTTCTCCTGAAATTGATCTATTCAGGAGTTTAATCAGGATTTTTTAAACATTTTTAAAATCCTTTAATTTAAAATTTTATTAAATACTGTTATGGGTACTGGGTCGTTAACATATTTACTGTGGCTTAGGCTCTTGTTTTGAGGTATAAGATATGTGATAGTTTAAAAATGAATCAGTTGTTCACATCCCCCCTTCCCACGAATTTCTAAAAATTACTTGGCAACAGCATTCACAAACTTATATGATAAATGTATATTTGTACACTTCTGAAAATTCTCATCAAAAGTATTATATTGTGGTGATGTTCATGTAGAGTGTTGTATAAAGCACTTCATTGCTATTAGAAAAATAAATTCTTTATTTCACTTCTAACAACTATCGGAACATCACTGCTTAGCGCACGTATAAATAGAACGGGGATTCCCCGGGAGCAGTATTAACATAGATTGTATTAGGGAAAATGGATAGGTAGCGCTTGAGAATAATACGAATGAAAGATGGCGCTACGATGACTACATGAGTAACCCCCTAGTGCACAAGGAGAACGATAATGTGATAATCTATACTTATTATAAAGCTCAATATGTGTGTGTGTTGGCGCTCTACAGGCCAGACAATTCAACCTACAGCTACCAAATTTGGCACGTGTATACCTTGGAGGCCGGGAATGTGCACCTGGGGGTTATTTTTTCGAATTTTTAATTAGGATTTTATTTATTTAAAAATTAAGCGAAATTTCGGCGTGTTTTTGCTATAACTTCCGAAAATATTATCGCACAAAGAAGATTTTTACATGAAGTTAAAGATCAATCATTTATATTTTAAATGATACCAATGTTTTAACCTTAAAATTAAATTTCAATTTTTAATGAATTTTTAAATAAATATTGTAACTATTTTTTTCATACAAAATAAAAATAAAAATTTAAGCTGCACGAGCACGTTTCGGATTCATGAGAAAAAATTAGCTTTATTTAGTGTTGCCATCACATCGATTAAAACTCCAATTAAAGATAAATTAAATCTGTTTGGAAATGAAATCTGCAAAAATATAATTTTCGGCACGTGTTTGTAGGAAATGAAACAAATATGAAATATTAATTTTTGCAAAAAATAAATTCAAGAAAAATTATTTTATGATCTTTTACACTCTCTGTATTATTAATCCGATAAATCAGTTTTATTTTAAGGCAAGTTTTGTTTAATATGAACAGGATATCCATTCACATCAGGGCCACACAGCTAATTTGTAAACCTTTAGTAAGACACAGATCTGCTAAAATGGTCTAAATGGAAAATGATTATATTTTATGTAACTTGATTCAATAAATGCTCTAATAAATAACGAATTTTTGATTTTACATAAAGATTCTGCTGTGGAAATCACGAATAAAAAATGTTCTTGAAACACTAATATTTTAAATAAAAAGAGTTAATTTCCAATCAACTAAATCAATCCCTTAAACTGACTGATTTATGAAAATTTGAATATCACTATTCAATAAAAAAAAAGTATAATTTTAGATTTTCCATCGATCGTTTCAAAGAAAATACGCCAATCAGCGGGCAAGTTTCTCAAGATTAATTGACCTTAGATTATGAAAATGTTGAGTTTTTCTAAATTTTTAACATTCAAAACTTCACAAATAAGTCTTGGTTGATCATGGAAAATAGAAATATTCATTCATTTATTTAAAATTTGGTGTGTCCAGAATATTTCTCAGAATATGATACCTTACTGCATTAAATTTAGACATAATTTTTGAAATATATTTATAGGTCGGAACAAAATATTATTATTGATTTCATTTCAATCCTCTTGAAAGCAAAACTAAAAACTGAATTTTATGCTGAATCTGAGAAATTTTTGTTGAATTATTCTTTGAGATATTACATAAATTATGAAAAATATTTTGTTCACATGACTTAAATACCGAGCGATTCTGTTTGCAATACTCATATTCAATAATAATAATAAATAAATAACAATAAAGATGATAAATAAAATAAAACGCTTGGTTTTATTAAAAAATATCTTTATATTAATTGCAATTTCATCATTTCCATTTTAAATTAAAGTTGAAGTTTTACCGGAAATGACAGCAAATCAGCAAAATATATATAGAAAATAGAACGAAACGACCTAAACAACAGTATAAGTTTAGTATGACTATCAAAATTTGAAGATTAAAAATGCTTTGTTTGAGAATCTATTAAGAGACCAGTTACATAAAATATTTATTTGAAAATTGTAGCGAGCGGTAATACTGGCGAATCGGCTGGTCACCAAAGGCGGCTAGTAAAAGATAAATATACGCGCATAAAAACAAAACATCACATAATACGATAAATATAATTTAGGATAATGGTTTCAAGTGGTAAAGAGAAATTGATGTAAACAGATGCAATGATATATGAAATACGTAAAATTACAGTTACAATATATATATATACACGACAATTTATATTTCAGTAATTAATCTCGTTGGAAAATGGACATGACGTCCACTACGAGTGGTTGTTGGTTTTGTTGGTAATTGTTCATTTTTAGAAGAAAGTTCACCTTGAGTTTTATGAATAAATGCAGGTATAGAAGGTAACGAGTCATTAGATCCTATCAATAGATATGCAGGTTTGACACGGTCTATGGAAACTGTGACATTTTTCTTATTAATTTTTAATACAAAAGTTTTATCTTCCCTGCTGATTACAGGGCGTGGACCAGTGTAAGGAGGTGAAATATGAGGTTTAATACTGTCCACTCTCAAAAATACATGAGAGCAAGTACTTAAGGATGGATGAATATAAATAGGCTTAACTGAGCGTCTAGACGTAGAGATAGGATTTATAGATTGCATTAGTGCTTTGAATTTTTGATACATAAGTATCTGTTGGTATTGATAGATCTACTTTTGAGGTTAAAATGTGAGAAGGCAATCTGAGGATTGTACCAATTCAGCACATGTGGCATTTATGTCCGGTTTAATTGCAGATCGAATTCCGAGTAAAACTATGGGAATAGTTTCAGTCCAGTTTGTTTGATAATGGGCTATAATAGAACTCTTAAGATCCCTGTGGAAACGCTCTACAAGTCCATTGGATTGGGGGTGGTAGGACGTTGTGCGGTTTCGATTTGTACCCAAAATATTATTTAAATGTCGAAATAGATGTGAATCAAAATTTTTACCTTGATCTGTAGTTATTGTTACTGGACAACCGAAACGAGATATCCAATTATGAATTAGGGCTTTACATGTTGTTTCAGCAGTTATATCTGAAGTAGGAATAGCTTCCGGCCATCTGGTAAATCGGTCAACTATTGTCATACAATATTTATAACCATCAGATAGTGTGAGTGGTCCTATGAAATAGATATTTATATGTCCAAATCGAGCATCTGGCAAAGCGAAAGTGCCTATAGGAGATTTTGTATGTCTTTGAATTTTAGAACGTTGGCAATTATGACAAGATTGAACAGAATTTTTAATAAATGAATTCATGTTTGGCCAAAAATAACGTTTAGTAATCAGCTTTCTTGTTATCAGGATGAGAAAGAATGTGAATATTTTCAAAAACTATTGAACAAAAAAATTTTTGGAATGTACGGACGAGGTGAATTATAGTAGATAAGTCACAATATAAGGTTACATCCTCTAAGGGAAAATATTACTTTTCTATTTTACAATTTGAAGACTTCAGATATTCTTTCAGTTCAGAATCATTTAACTGTGCAAGTGAGATGTCATGAAAATTTAAATTCTTTTTTGAAATTGAATAGATTTCAATGCGAGACAATGCATCTGCAACATTGTTCTCTGTACCCTTGCCATAACGAATATCGGCAGAAGATTGGGATATGAAGTCTAAATGTCTAAGTTGACGAGGTGAGCATTTATCCGGCATTTGCTTAAAGGCTTCAGTAAGGGGTCTTTGATTAGTATAGATTGAAAATTCCCTACCTTCAAGCATGTGTCGAAATTTTTTTATGGAAGCATAAATAGCAAGAAGTTCTCTGTCGTATGTTGACCAATTAGTTTGACTTTTAGAAAGTTTTATTGAGAAAAATGCAATGGGTCCCCAAATTCCATTTGAAAGTTGATTTAAAGAGCTTCCAATAGCAAATAAGGATGCATCAGTCCACAGACTTAAATGAGCTCCAGGAATCGGATGTTTGAGTAGGGTAGCTTCGGCAAGAGATTTCATAGCATTAGAAAATGCCTTGTCAGCTTCCTCAGACAATTGCAGAGTAGTTTCAGATTTTTTTTGATGGCTGTGGTGATTTCTTTTTGTTAGTATGACATTCAAGAAATTTAACCAAAGGTGATAATATGTGAGCTGCCTTGGGAAGAAATCTGCGGTAAAAATTAAACATACCCAAAAATCTACGAAGTTGAGTAAGGGTAGTGGGAATTCTTGAATTGCACTAACTCGATCAGGAATTGGAGAAATACCTTCTTCTAAAAAATTTAGGGTAGGAACACCAAATGTACACTTAGATTTAATTGTAAGTCCATAATGGTCTAATTTTGAAAAGAGAACTCTGAGATGTTGTCTATGCTCTTCGATTGATTTTGAAGCAATTAATAAATCATCAATAAAAGAACACACACCATCTAAATCTCTAGTAACTTCATCAATAAATCTCTGAAAGTTACTTGATGCATTGCACAAACCGAACTGCATCCGAGTGCTCTCGAAGAGTCCGAACGGAGTACAAATAGCTGTTTTATGAACATCCTCGGGAGCAATCGGAATTTGATGAAAAGTTTTTACTAAATCAATATGAGAAAAAATTGTGGTTCCATGAAGTTCGCTAGTAAAATCCAAAACACTGGGAATAGGATACTTGTCCTTTTTGGTCTGAGCATTAAGAGCTCTAAAATCACCAACAGCACGCCAATCGTCACTTCATTTTTTCGAAACCATATGTAGAGGAGCGGCATATGGCCTAAATCCAACATATGCTGAAATTCCATTTTAGCGATTTTTAAGCGATCGGGTGCTAGCCTACGAGGTTTTGCATAAACAGGAGAACCAAAAGTTTCAATATGATGCATAACAGAATGTTTTACAGTTTGGTTTGCATATGGAGCTTTAACAATATTAGGAAAATCATTCAATAACTTTGAAAAATCATCATTGCAAAATACAGTTTTTACAGAAAGAACATCAGTATTATTAAGAATAGCATGAGCATTTATATGTGTACACATCATTTAAACGACGATTTCTTAAATCAGGTTGCAAGTTAAAATGATGTAGAAAATCTGCACCAATAATTGCAGTTTTAATATCACAAACATAAAAAGGATAAACAAATTGTTTTCTTAAACCTAAATATAAAGATAATAACTTTTGTTTATAAACATTTATGATAGAACCATTTGCTGCAAAGAATTTTTCAATCGGAATACACAGTTTATTATTTCTAGTCGCAGGAATCAAACTACAATCACTGCCAGTGTCAACGAGAAGATTTACATTTGATTTTCTATCGCGAACAAAAAGGCGACGAGAACTACTGGGCGAGGCGTATGTCGCCGCTACTCCTTGCCGTTGTGGTTTGGCTGGTAATTGTAAGGCGGAATGCATTTATGCTCTTTGGAGTCGTACTTCCGATGATACCAACAAACACCATTCGACTGAGAGGAGCTACGCTGTCGAAAGCGAAAGTCAGTTCGTTTACGAGAATTATTTCTCGGTCCGCAACTGGCACTTCTTGATCGGCGTAAAAAAGCAATTTCTTCGCGAAGTGCTTTAATTTCTTCAAGAAGTTCTGACAGAGGTATTATTTACATTTGCACAGGAATTAGAGCTTGAAATGTTGCTTACCTCGGGTGGCGTAACTTCCGTGATTCTATCCGCAAATTCCGCAGCTTTAGTGGCATTTAGCGGACTAATTGCTAGAAGTATAGACTGGACGGTTTTGGGCAGTTGTTGTAAAAATATCTCCAGAAGAAGAATATTCGAAATTTGATGGTTTTCGGCACGCCTTTGCATAACTCATAGTAAATCAGTCGGCTTTCGGTCACCTAACTGTTCGCCTGCAAGAAGACTAATTTCTTGAGATTTCGATTCACCGCATCTTTTTACAAGTTCCTCTTTCAATTGCTTGTAAGGATCGTCTTTGTCAGGACAAGTGATGACATCGCGAACTATAGCTGCTGCTTCAGGAGATAAGGTTAGCGACACAATAGTTGTACTTGGTTGCACTGGCAGTTATCGGTTTCGGAACTGCAAGCTGAAATGTTGCCTCTGCCATTATAAACCAAAGTTGAGGGTCTCCAAAATTAAATGGAGGCATCTTCACGGCAGAATTCTCTCCCATGTTGGAGAACTTGAAATGGAAACAGCTCAGAACAGCAATGGCAGGCGTTGAAAGTTTACTTATACGTGATCTCTTTTCCGGGTCACCATTGTGGTGGTGTTCATGTAAAGTGTTGTATAAAGCACTTCATTGCTATTAGAAAAATAAACTCTTTATTTCAGTAACAACTATCGTAACATCACCGCTTAGCACACACGTATAAATACAACGGGGATTCCCCGGCGAAATATTAACATAGATTGTATTAGGGAAAGTAGATAGATAGCGCTTTAGAATAACATGAATGCAAGATGGCGCTACGATCACTACAGTGTCTTTGGAATTCTGAAATGTAGATACCTTTGATTTTTAGGACAGTGTTATTGAACTGTCCTAATTATTGACAGATTATAACAGCTAATTATAGACAGAATGTATTGATAGATTATAATGCTCTTTTCTATGAAAGTTATGACATTATTTATATGAAAAGTATGATGCTAAAAAAAATTATGGCTCAAGTAAAGAATACATTAAAGATTTCTCGCCTATGCCAACCAAATGATTGGCTTATTTTTTTATTATTTAATTAAATACCTTAATTAATTTGAAAGCAGTGCAATTTACTTGCAAACGTATCCCGGAATACCAAATGTTGTGCCATGTTATTTGTTTAGGTAGAGTCTTTGTGACAACAGACAAGTATTTTTTGTTTTATATCATCAATAAGCAATCCTGAAAGTTTTTGTATTTATTTAGAGAAAAATATGATTTGATTAATGTATTGTTATATATACTTCAGTACCAGTATACATTTTAAGAAATATTTTTAAACACTTATAGTTGGGTAAATGGTGTTACTAATTACATAGATCTGGCAATGTAATTATGAAGAAATAAATTTGTGTATTAAAATACATATATATCTGTTGCATAATTCAAATGAATTTTGTTAAACTCTATTAAAATAGTGTTAAAATTTTTTTAAAGTTATTCAAATTATCATTTTGCAGAAAAACAATAAAATAACATTAAACATTTTTTAATACATACATATTTAGACTTGATATCTGTATCATTGAATTTTATTTCATATTTCATTTGACTGCCACATTATTAAATTAGTGTTAAATCAGTTATTATCAAACTGATGCTTATGAGGCAGTTAATTGCTTATCCTGCCATAAGAATGTATTTTAGTTCAAACATAATTTGATGGTTCTTTTAAGTTTTGAATTTAGTTTTTTTTAAAAAATAAGTTACTTAAAATGAGATCCTAATTCATATCTCAATGAGAACAAAAGTTAACAATTACTATGTAATTTAAATTTGCATATGATTTAATTATTGGAAATATTCTATATAATTACTTATTGAAAATATTAAATATACTTGTATTAAAAGAATTGTGAAAAACTAACAATTTGAAATAATACTGTTTATTTTCCATGTTTAAAAAATTACCCCTTTTTCTTTAATCATATTTTATTAAACTTTTGTTATAGTCAACTCCATGCCTTTTGAGTGTTCTTTGACCTATTATGGTTTATGATTGAAATATAAACATTTACTAACATATAAAATTGAGATTTTATGATGTGAAATGTAAATACTATTTTTTATTAATAAAAATAATTTTTAATTCTTTTGATTTGCTGAAAAAATTTGTAAATCATAGGATCTTATGATGATGTTTTAGAACTCTAAAATACTAAGCTATAATAAGAATTTGATCATTATAAAATCAAGCCCGTCTAAATAACCAGTTTTAGTAGAAGATAAAATATAAATGCCAAAAATCGTGATTTTGTTCATCAAAGTTTAGTATAGAAATATAGCCAATAAAAAAATTATATATTAGAATTTAAAATTATCGACTTTGTTATTTATTAGCTATCTACCCACATGACTGGTTTGTCAGGATAATGGTTGTATTTAATTTCAATTAAATCTCTTAAGACATAAATTTATATTCATGATTTATGTCCATGATAAAATATTTTTAATTATCTTATTATTATAGTTGTTAAAGCTATGGTACTTTAATACTCTTAGATCTCTACCACATATCTTATCCCTCAAAATAGAAGTATGAATCACAGTAAATATAATAATGGTCTAGTAATCATAATATATAATAATTTTAAATAAATTTTTTTATTATAATTTTAAAATTCCCTATTTACAGTCTTTAACAGATTAATTTCAAGAAAAACGGTTAGGCATCAAAAATATATTGAAATTTTTTAGAGCTGAGAACTGCATATGAAACAAGTTTGAGGTTTGGAAGTCCTTGGATGTACAGCTGTGTTCATTGCTCTCAATTTTCTCCATAGACACAGAACTGGTATTTAATCATATGCAGTATATCAATATGATGCTGTTCTGATTTTAAGGTAAAATTCAGTTAAGTTGAAATGCTAGAATTTTAGAAATATCTCTCAACAGAGATATGAAATTATTTCCATATTTGGAAGTACTTATAGGCACGAGTAATTATTTTGGCTTATGACATGAAATATGTTTTATGTGAGATTCAGAACTACTGATATTCACCTTGTATCATTTTAAAATTAATCATTGTAGATTTTTATTCCTGGAGATAGTATTGATGATAATAAGATTCCACATGCAAGAAAGGAAGCATTGATATTACTTTTGTCTTTAGTTTTTTTAACTAACATTTTTTTAATTAACATGACATTTTTAACTAACATTTCCATTAAAAAGTATTTTTTTTTAAATCTCTTATATAAACTTAGATCCAACTTATTCTGTTCAAGCTAGCATTTCAGTTTGACATCTTTGCTGCAAAAAGGGGAGGAGTTTATGGATTTTTTTTTTAATGCAATAAGAGCAGGATTTTATTTTTGAAACTATTTTAAACAAATTATTGAATCCATGGGTCAAATATCCTTTTAATTAAATAATAGTTGGTTAGATGATTTTTAAATGATTCCTAAAGGATACTTAAAGAAGAATGGAAGTGAAACTGATTACACAAAATATCACTATATATATTGTAAATAAAGTATAAATATGTAATGTAAACATAGTAAATAGTTTAATAAATTTAACCTCTTATTCTTGAGGGTAGTCAAATCTCTAATATTTATGGCAGAATTAATTCTAAGAGGGTTAATCTACAGAATTGTATTTAAACATTTAATGTGTATATGTGTGCTTGCATATTACATTAGGAATTATATAAGGAATATTTAACTGGCCTTTTTAATAATTTCATTATACAAAAATAGCTGGTATTTGAATTAAAAATCAAATCAATCACACATAAAAAAAGTGAAGTGGAATTTTATTATTGGAAAATGACTAACTATATGTATATACAAATAAGTCTTCATGACATGAAATGATGATAGTATTTTAAAAGACATTAAATATAAAATTTTAAGTTAAAAATAAGTAATAATGTAAATTAAAAATATATTTTATCTATCTATCTATCTATCTATCTATATAATTATATATATATATATATATATATATATATATATATATAATATTCACTTTCTGTTCAGATGTTATAAGTAATATAAAAACAATGTTTTCAGTATTTTTCTTTTCAGCATACAATGAAAACATTTCTGTTACAGAATAAAAAGAAAAGTAATTTTAAATATATATTCCATTCACCATAACAGATTTTTTATAAAGATTTTTACCTTTGATTGAAAATAAGAAATTTTCTTTAAAATTTATATAAACAAAAAATCTTTTAATGAAAAGATCATTGTATTAGACTTCAGTAATAATAAAAATACTTGAATAATTTGCATATCTCAATAGAAAATACAATTTAAAAATCTTACAGAAATGAAAAAAACAAGATTAATTTAATTTATTTATATCATGTGTTTTAATAAATATGTTTATATAACTAAATGCAAGACATGCGCTCAATTCCTAGTTTGATGTGGGATTTACATATACATATGATGATAATCTTTTGCTCATATTCAATGTCATGCTTACCAACTGCTTAAAAACTACAAATAATGTATTATATCAATTGCCAATGAAATACACATCCATATTATAGAAATTTGTATACATAAGTTTTATTATCAACATATATAAACTTGTCAAGATATGTGGGCACAATATTTCAGGTAATTAAAGTAAACTCTTTAAATACAATTTACATGTTTAATAATCTGAAAAAATAAGTGACACGGAAGAATTCATAGGAAGGTTTGTAAATAAAGATAAATATTAGCTATAATTAGCATCTAATTTTATACCTGCTTACTAGACAGGGCAACTTTACAAATAGAAATGTGTGACGAATTATACACAATTGAAAGGACTTGAATATTGTAGCAGCATGGTTTCAGACACAGATTGCAATCCTCGCATCCATAATGTAGTACAAAAGTTCTACACATTGATAATACAGCAATTAATTGTAACATACATGTATATTTATATAATTCTGAAATGCAACTAAAATTAAGATTTGAAAGGATTATTAAAACAATTAATGCTAAAAATATTTTATATTAATGATATATAATCACGCTATCATCATATTTAGAAATAATCAAAAGTAGATTTAAAATATTTCCAATGCATACTACAATCACATTTAAAATTAATTAAAAGTAAGTTCAAAATATTTTGAATATGCACTACAATAACATTTATAATTAATTGGAAACAGTTTCATAATTTTCCAAATTCACAAAATAATTACATTTGTAAATGACTGTAAACAGATAATAGTTCTTCAATTGTATATTAATTTTATTTATAAATAACTGATAATATATTTAAAATATTTCAGATTATTAAGGCTTTTGATGCTGGACTTAATGCATTAACAAAATATCAATATAAAATTATGCTGGATAGTTGCAACATTAATTTTTTACTGGCTTGCTGAATAAGTATTCTGCCTTAAAAGATTTAAAGCTAATGCTATAGATTTATTAATAGAAGGGACATAAACAATTTGTTGTGACGGAATTTTTCCTTCTTGTATTAAAAAAGCATCTCTGCTGCTCAAGATGTTTATTGGCAGGAGTATGACTTTTGGTTTAAAAAGTAGAAGCATGTTGTTTAGAATTACATCTTAAAGCTTTCACAATGGGCATAATTGAAGAAATTTGTGTTTGAGTAACTTTGATTTCATTTACAGCAACAAGGGAATCTATCATATTATAATATTCCCTCAGTTTTTCTCATTGTTGCAATGAAGGTATCGCAGATTCATTGCTACTTACATGCTTTACAAGTAAATCTGATTCATTGAACATTAAATTATTTGTTTCAGTGGTTGGTCTGGGAGAAGAAATTGATGCAATATTTTCATTAAGGTTATAGGTTTCTGCAGTTTCATCAGTTATCAAATTTTCGTCATTGGGAACATTATTTATTTTCTTATTGTACATGCATACGAAACAAATATGCTTTCATATATTCCATCTTATTGCAGAATCAACGCAACTGCAGATATAATTATGAATGCAACAATCACAATCTTTACATCAGTTGCAATTTTGATTTACTTTTTGAATTTTATATAATTCTTCATAAGCTGATGATAGCAAACTGAAGCCATCATTGTAAATACATATCTCTATGTATAAACTCAAACTCAGATTAGGCCTTTTTCTAAGCTTTTTAAATGCAATTTCGCTTTATGCAGCCTAATTATTCTATCAAATATTTTATCCTTGATAAAATTCATAATGGCATGTACAGCTTTATCCAATCTTTTGACATGCTTCCCCTTCAAATAAATGGATTTTATTGTTTTATGTATCCTTTCTAGATTCATATTTGTATTTATTCTGGCATGAATTCTAAAGCAATATGCCCATGATGTACAACAATTCAAATACATGTCAGAAAAATATTTGGTATAATCTGCTGTTGCAACATCTTTCGACAAAACATCCTTGCATTTTGTAAGAGTATTTCAAATATTTCACTATCTTTTTGTGTTAAAAGGCTTCTTACGATCTTATATACTTCAGCTTGTTTTTGCATGTCTTTAATTTTGTTAAGGTTTTTGCACTATGCTTGGTCAACATGCCAAGCGCAAAACAATTGTTTGTCTGGAGCATGTAGCTCTCTCTGCCATGCATTATAGAAAGAATGTCCCATATTAGACATGAAAATATTTGCTTTTATGGCTTCTATATTTTCTTTCAGCTTGGACAAAAACAGTGCCATCATGTCCTCAACTATTCTATTTGAAATACAAAATGCTGCCGAAACCCTTTCTTGTAAAATCATCTACAATTAACAAAGTCAGCAATTCAAAGGTGGAACTACTCATTCCATCCATGCATATTATATCCGATACAAATTTTTTTAAAATTTCACTTTGCGCTTCTGTCAATTATCAACACAAAATCTTCATACTTTAAAAATCCCCCACCTGCACAATTTTGTGGTTTGTAATACAACACATAATTATCCTTATCACTGTTTCACATTTCTCTGACCCAGGCATCAACACTGACAACATTATTGATGTGCTTTTGCTCAAATGATTGTAAATTATACATTTTTCCAATATTATACAAGTTTCTCCAGGTTGAGAGATGTAGATTTTCCAGTTTAGAATTAGATACTTCTGTTTCGTTGAAAGAATAACATGCGAGAGTTCATTTCTATGTCCCACATGCTTATTCATAAAATGAGCTGTACATTTTCCTTCAGAAGATTCAAACATTTTGATACTGGCAGGACAACAAGAATTTATTTTACTCGATCCTTGCATTTTGCAATCAATATTTGTAAATGATTGAAAGATAATACTTTTTCAAATGCGTATAATTGCATTTATTAATAAATAAAAATATTTCGAATTGTCTAATATTAAATTATTAAGGCTTTTGATGCTGGATTTTATTCATTAACAAAGTATAAATATGAACACACAATAACATTTTTAATTAATCATATACATTCACATTTCTGTCATGCTTAAAAATAATCGAAAGTAAATTCAAAATATTTCCAATAGAAGCTACAATCATATTTAATATTAATAAAAAAAAATAATGGCTGCTACCAGATCATTTTTGATGTTAAATTAATCATATAAATATTTAAATCATACTTAGAATTAATCGAAAATAGGTTCAAAACAATCTTTCAGCTGTCAAAAAATAATGGACTTAAACCAGATTGTTCTTGAGGATAGGTGTCTACTATAAATCTGTATAATTTATATAAATTTAGTGTTTCATTTAAGGAATAGGCAAGTTCTTCAAAAAACTTGGCAAATAGAAACTATGCAATTCGATTCCATATTTTGTTTGTTGCTAAATGAATTTTGTAAACCTATATGAAATAATATCATATTAAAACAACAATAATACTTCAATTAATATTTATATCTTATATTTATTTCAATTAATAATATATCTCTAACAAGATGCGTAATGTCGTGATAAAAGATTAAATTTCAAAAATGTTTAATTTTAGAAAAAAGTTCCTTAAAAAATGCAAAATACATGCCAGTAGTTGAAACACTATTAGAAATTTGGGGTGGTATCAAAAATTATACTCGAATTTTGAAGGGGGGTACAATATAGTACTACAGGCTGTTAAAGATAACTTGACAAGTGATAAAATAAATTTCTCTTTGGCCAAAATAATAGTACCATTTTTTAACCCTTTATCAGACTAATAAACCATCTAATGATGTATAAAAATGATCCTAGAAGCAATTGGTACTTTTAATGTTGAGAATAAAATTAAAATTTAACATTTATAGAATTTTTCATATCATACTAGACTATTACGATTAAAATATGAAAAATGCTTTTTTTCAGTAAAGATTTTTTTCATTGTTTTTACAGTAAAATGATTTGAATCCATTTAAGATTTTTAAAAAAATCATTATTAATAAAATGATATTAAAAGTTTATATTAGCATATTAAAAGTTTCTTGATATATTTAAAATACAAGGTAAAATATTAGTCATTTTAAATATTAATCCTCTGCTTTTTGATAGTAACATTATTATTATTATTAATGCTATATTTCTACAAAAGTGTAAAAATTTTCAGAAATGATGTATTGATCCAATTTACATGATAGTTTACTAATTTTGAGAAATGCTGGAAAAGTTCAGAGATTTTTTATTACTAATCTTATAAAAGTTGACTTTAGTAATGGCAATTTACACATTTGTATTTTTTTACAAATCAAAATATCTGTTATTTTATAACAAAACATGCTGTAAAAATAAAAAATAAATATTTTAAAAAAATGTGCATTTAAAACTAAGAAATATATATCTTTCAATAAAAACTGAGCATTATTGCACAACAGAAAACAGTCAATGCTTAGAAAGACAAAGATGCTTCATTTTTGTGGCTAAAGTACTTAAAAATGTATTAAATTTTTGCAGCATCCTCTTCATAGTAAGCTCCCAAAATTAAATAGTGCTTTTCCCTACTTCAGCAATTGTTAATAACATGGGTATCCTTTTTAATATATTAATGGTTCGTTAGTGCTACTCATTCCTAAGCTCATTTTCTGAAAGTATGGCAGCACTTATTATAACAGTTGTCTAAAATTTTAACTTAAAAACTAACTAATTAAAAAAAATTCTTATAAACTTTCTGATATGGAGCCAAAAATTATCCACATGTTCAGTTAATAAACTTAAAAATTCCGATATGCTAACATTAATTTGGATTGTATGAAATTAGATTTTCTGTTAAATATTTATTAGCATTCAGCTGATAATATCAAAATAGTACTCAAGTGAATGTACATGATATTTCATATTTATTATAGCTACTAAATTAATAGCTTCTGATTCTTCATGTTACTTCAAAATATGGAATTCTTAAATAGATTAAGTTCTTACAATTATCTAATTGTTTGCATAAAGAATTATAATATCAATAATTAATGTAATTATAATCTACCTTTAAACCATAGATAGATTATGACTTAATAATGTTTACTACAAAGTCCTCTATATCCTCTTATTTTTGAGTTTTACCTCTCTCTGACTTCATGCTCCCGCGCGATCTCGCGTGAATTTACTCGGCTGAGTTCAAGGATCATTTCATCTATTCGCTATTTGCAAAATCCAAACAAATAAACGATATATTCAGAAAATGGTGAGCGGCTCTGTTCGTTCATTTAGATGAACCATTCGTTTAGACCTCTTCGTTCGTCACACTTTTGTCGACCGTTACTCAACGAATGTTTCTAACTGTTGATGAAAATTTGAGTGATGCAATAGGCGCTACAGTACACTAATTGGTTCTTATAACAAGAGAATCGGTTGGTCAAGAGAAGCTCTTACTCTTCAAGAGGATCAAATAAGAGAATTTACCACATTTGCACGTTTTTGGTCGCTTTGGGCAGTAATGCTTGGCGATGAGCTGGAAATTCTGGTAAGTCTTTTTTAGTTATCTAAATCACGGTATCTAAATTGTATCACTTGATAAAAATTTTTTTTAACTTCCTTTCTAGTTCTTAATGAATGTTAGTTATGGTGTTCATCTCAGTACAAAATTTTATTTATTTATTTTCATCTGTTGCTTTGAATGATTTATTTTACTGTAAACATAAAAAATCAGTATTGAACCAAGTATTCTTGTCTCCCTCATTTGAGATTTCTGGTGTTGATTCTATGAAAAGATATTGCTGTCATTAAGAGCAGGAAATTCTCTGCATTTTAGATCTAATACTCATTTTATGCATACCAAGTTCCTTTATTTAAATTTTGAGTTAATAAAAATGAATGAATGAGTTTTGTTTTTGCCAATGACTTTTTATTGGCTAAATGTTAAACATTACTGTCTACAAAGATGGTTTTTTTTTTTTTTGAGAGAGCCTATGAATTGCTTCTAATTTAATTTTAATATATTATTTCTGTTTTTTTTCTAAATAGAATGTGTTCTAAATAGATATTATTGTGGGAAGTTTTGGTACAGAATAATTCATTTGATTTCTTTTTTGTTATTTACTTTTTTTTCTTTAAATAATTTAGTTTATTTTACCTACAATTAGTTATTTTTTGAAAAAATTATTGAAGATAAGAGGATAATCAGATTTTATGTTTGTTTCATATTCCTTTACATCTAATGCCGTATACTGAATTTTGTGAGCTTATTGTTAAATGATTTTATCTTCAAAATTTTATTAATGCATAAAGGAAAACGAAGACAGTTTTTTAAGAAAATTTCTTTTATTGTACCATTAGGAATATTTTTATTTTACAAAAATATTAAAATAGTATTAATAATGTGATATTTGTTAATAATCTGTTATTAGCTCTACTAAATTCCCATATTGTAAATGACAAAAGAAATGTAATAGTAAAGCATTGCGTTAAAAACTGCAGAACTAAATTTAAAAATATATTTTAAAAACCTGTCAGAATATATATAAATATATATTAAGTTTTACTAAATAATGCAATAGAAAAATTTTTGATGTAATTTTTTTTATAATATGCTCCATGCTTCCTGTAAAATAATATTAAAACTACATTTTTAAATACCACACTGAAAGAAATGTAATTGAAAGTATTATGCTAAAAACTGAATTTTACTTATAAAATTAATTTAACATGCAGTGAAAGCCTAACCATAGATGAATAAATCATAAATAACTATTCATAGAAATTTTTATTAAATCTATCCAAACAAAGTAGAGGCCATCAAATAAATTTCTTACCTACCCATTGCTTGGATGATGACAAGAATGCTGACTTCCTGTTAAAGATAATCCTAAAATTGCTGGCTGACATCCCTACATTTATGCAATAAAGAATTTGATTCAGCATGATATTGCTTTTGCACATTTTTTTTACTGATGTTAGGAATTGCTTTGATATCGTATATATAAACCACTGGATAAAAGTTGAAATGGAATGGTTCCTTGACCTTTATGACTGTCAGGTTTCAGTTTCTTATTGTGGATGATTAAAGAAAAAATTTATTTGAGATACCTATGGAATATGAACAAGACCTTGTTACTTGACTGTTTTATTCTATTGGAGATATTTAAGACTACCTAGACCTTTGAAAATGCATGATCATCTATGTGCTGACATTGAGAAGTTAGTATTGATGGTTGCTTGTGATGGCATCATCTATATAAACAGTTCTCATTAAACTATTAAATGTTGTTTAACCTATGTTTTATTTCACCTCTTCCTTGATTACCATCTCTTAAACATGTAATTTCTGAATGTTTGATTCACAACAAGAAATACTTATTTTGGTTTTCTCTGCCAATTCTTGAAATTTTGTCAGATATTTTCTGAGCATCCTATGCAAGGTGATGCTAATGAGAATTAATGTATCCTTTATTTTCTGATTACACAGCATAATTTCAGTATTCTTTTTAATCCTTCCTTCTGCCATCTTCTTAGATAATGTTGAGTTAATTTCTTTCTTTCTTGAATGTAATGAATATTCAAAAAGTCATTAGTTTTTATTTTATTTAAAAGTATCTTTTTTTCTGTAATGCATATGATTTTATTTTGTATCTTTATCTACAGCATCTATTAAACTACTTAAATATCATCATTTAGTATTTGTATTTCCAGTGTGCTAATATTTTTTTATTTATCACAATTCTTTCGTCATCATTGAAGCTACTGCATAAATATTGGAGGTTAACTTTAGGGAAAAGATTGTAATTGATTTTTCTTTCACTATTGACTGAAGCATACACTTCTTTTTTATGATATATTTTTTTGTTATATGTGTATTCGCTCTTTTTTTTTCAATATTTTAGATTTTTTCCCCTTCTTTCTCACTAGTCAATAAGTTTTTGATGCTTGTAACTTTAAAAAAAAATCCCTCTTCTGCAAATCTTCGGATAATCAAACTGTACATCATCAGGGTGCGTAGCATCATGAAAAGTGCTTAAATTTGAAAATCATTTTTAAGCACCTTAAAAGTGCTTAATTTTGAAAAAAAGTCCTTAAAAAGTACGTAATTTTTCTGAGAAGTGCAAATACAGCCTTTTGTTTTTCCACACGTTGAATCTGATAGTTCAAAAGCATAATCGTAAAAACTTGTTTATTAGATGTATCAAGAAAGAATATTAAGAAAAGGGAAGAATTTGGACAAGCAATCTAAAGGTGTCGGCACATATTAAGATAACGCTCACAAGACTTTATTCCCTTTTTCTTCAACAATGTGCATTACCGTTTATTGAAATACTGAAATAGTTATCTGGAAGGGGCTGTAAGAAATACTTACTGTACCATGCTTGTTGACACTCCATAATATTCAGATATATTAAAAAAAATGTGAATATTTCAGAATTTTAATTATAAGTTTAATTTAAAAAATAAAAATAGAATTTTAATTTTGTAACATTAAAGCATCATCATGTGACAATTATTTTTACATTGTTTTAAAGGTTAAAAAAATAGTTATTTTGAATTATAATAAATTTTGTATGAATGAATTCATTTTTTCCATTAGTTTTGGGCATAATTTGTAACATTATAATATATTATTATAATGATTTTTATTATAATGAAATTCAAAACAATGTCATTGTTTCTTCAAATCGTTGAGTCATGTTATTTTATTCCTGTTAATGTCATGATAAAGGAAAAATAAAGTGTATTTTTTCTTTAATTTAAACTTTAAAATTTTTAAAACTGTTCACTGAATAAAATTCTTCATTCCATGAATTTTGTTAAATTTCAAAGCAATCCAATATATTGTTTTGCCCTGGCTTCAAAAAATACTCTTAGGAAATGCTTCTATCAGTATTTTTTATTTTCCTTTTGCTTCTAACTACTGAGCTAGCTCATTTTTAACTTCATGAATTTGTTTAAGGAAATTAGAAGTTAAATTATATTCATCTCTTCACAAAATATATAATCATATTTTTAAAATAATTTTTTTAAAGCTGAAGTAAATTTTATATAAATGTATAAGATAAAAAGCAAGTTTTTATTAAATTTTTAGAATGTTAAAGTGAATGATTACATAAAAAGTTGATTTTTTCCAAACTATTGATTTTTTTATTTAATATTCTTAATGTTTATACAAGTTTCTTTGTAAAATCATAAGAATTTTGTTTCTAAGTCCATTTTGGGGAAGTTACATTGATTTTTATACTTGTATTTATATACATTTTAATTCTATTTTACATCTTCAGATGGTATTTTCTCAAATTCTAATCTTTGATAGAAATTTCATATGAAAATCTTCATAAATTAAAATCCAATACATAATTTTTGTTCAAATTATTATAAAAATTCCTTGATTTGTTTTGCAGTTTGTGAACTAGAATGCAAGTAATCTATTCATTAAGAAATATTTTATAATCGTTTTATTGCTTCACAATGTAAAAAGAAAAATGTCTTATTTATAAATTGAATCCAATATTTAAAGAATAGATTAAAAAACAGTGTATTTTTTAGTTCAGGAACTAGATAATTTAGATCTTTAACTGCAAAATTTTAAGCAAATCATTTGATAAATTTCTAAATTAGAAGATGCTTTGCCTTATACCTCTTTTTTTTGCTTAACTGACATAATTTGGTTTTATAGATGTTTCTCCAATCTTTTTTTATATATATATTCAAAAAGTGCATTTGAATATTTTTTAAAAATTCCATCCCAGACATAGTCATATACCCTAAATGTTAAAAAAAAAAAAAAAAAAAAAAAAAGGCCTTTACTAAATTTCAGAAGAAAGAAGCAATAATTATTTTTTGTATAGTTTGACCATTTCTAAATGCTGCTATTCTTTTCTATTAAAAATGATTTAAAAAGCTTATTTAGAACATGATATTGATCTATCATCAATTTTGTGGCTATTTTGCCAGTCTTATGATTTTGACCATTCTGGAATGCTTAGTTAGCTGTATAAGATTGCAACTAAGTTTTCTAAATGTAGTGAATTTGTACAGCAGGAAATTTACACTTTCTAAAATAAAATACAAACTGTTTGATCATACTATGCTTCTACAACAATGATGACATTTTCAGAAATGATATATCTATCTATATTAGTTGGTAATTCGTTATTTAAAATAATATTGAAAAAGATCACAGATCTTGATTGTTAATCTTATAAAAGTACACTTAAATTTTTGATATTGACAGCTTTTTCATTTTTATGATCCTTTTTTTGTTTTTGTCAAAACCAAAAAGACATAATTTGATTTACGATAGAAGGCATTGCACTGATATTGTGCAAATGCAGAAATAAATATAAAAATTTCAAAAATAAACATTTAAAATTAATTTTAAAAGATTTCAATAAAAACTAAGCATTATTATAAAACAAAAAATAACCTATGCTTAGAAAATACACAGGTTTATGTATGTGTACATGTACAAAAGGGCTTCATTTATTTGGCTAAGGTGCTTAAAAGTACTCAATTTTTGCAACAATTTTTCACTACACACCCTGGTGATTTTTTATGCAGCTGAGTGAATCAAAGATGATTGGCCAAGCACCTCTAAATTATCCTTGTTTTCAGATTATGAAAACTATTCACAGATTTATATGTTTTACTACAACTGCCAACTGTGTTTTCTTCTGTTTTACCATCATCATAATTTCGTTTACTTGCTTGGTAAGATTAGCATCTGATTCATCAGTTTCTTCAAAAAACCTTTGTAATGGGATTAAATGTCATATATTACTTTATCATGAGTCAAAGATAAAAAAGAAAAATGTATTATAAAATGGAAAGGGGGAAAAAAAACTGCAAAATACAAATAACTTTTATTTGAAAAAAAAAAAAAAAAGCAATATTGAGTTAAATATTGTAACATTTTTGTCCCACACCTCCCTTACATGAGGGAGGTATGGGACACTTATTAGGGAGGAATGGACAAGGTTTGAGAAAATTACAATTATAAATATAATATTTTTGATATGCTTTTCATTCAATGATTTATGGTTTTGAACTTCCCAAACAAAAGCCGATTTGAAATCTTCATTGGTGCTGCCATCTCGAAAACTTTTCTTTTACATTCATTTCCACTGATTGCAATATGTTATTATTTAATATATTTTTTTTCTTTCTGGATGCTTTTTTTCCCCCATATTTGTGGCATTTTTATATAATAAATATAAAATTAGTATTCTTTTTAATTTAGAATGACAAAAGCTTTAATAAATAACTTTCATAATTTAGTTTCATTTTTTTTCATTGCTTGTTAATTATTTATTATATTGCTTATTGTATTATTATATTTACAGTAGAATTTCCCTTAACTGAAATTAAGTGGTAAACATGATTTTAGGTAAAAAATAATATTTTTTTATGTGAAATGATATTGAATGATCTACTGTATATATTCATACTCCATATCATGCAATTATTAACAACAACAACAACAAAAAAAAAACATGCTTAGATTCACTGGTGCTCTTAATTAAATTTTTGATAAAGAATGACATTTTATTTTATGCTTTTTGTTTTGGTTAATGGAATCTCAGCCTTTTCTTTATTGTTATACATTATTGCTTTTTATAACATAATAATATATATTACCATATATATATTAATAATAATAAAATCATGAACTCGCTATTGCATTGTGGTACGCCAACAGCTAATTTTATTAAACATTAAGAAAAATTAAAAACTTTAATCTTTAGTATATTAGGCTATTTAGAAAATGTGCTGTAAGCGAGCATATCCCATTTCTCCCTAAATGATATTGTCCCATTCCTCCCTCTGCAGAATTTTCTTTCAAAATCAAAATCACATAAAGCATGCTATATTTAAGCTTAATTTGACTTTTAATTTGTAAATACTACATCTTTAAGTTTATTATACATTTAAAATATTTTTGTTTTATAAATAATAAGACTGGAAAAAAAGAATTGAAAAAAAAAAAAAAAAGAATATGCATTTACTTCTGAGGCATAAAAATTGGGCTTTCTGTTTTAAACACAACTACAGTGCGCGAAAAAAGTATAAGGACAACATGTAATTGCATGAAAATATGGTTTATTTCCATTTCACCTAACTGAACTTTTTATATTTCTTACTTCTGCTGCATAATTTTGTGATAACACTTATACCACATAAAAAACATAATTTAGCTTCAAAATATTGATTTTACAAAATTTAACATTAAAGGAAATACGGAAAAAATTATAAGGACATGTAAAATACTTAAAAAATGTTTCAATAATCAAGAAAACTACCTTTTTTTTCAATCACTTGAATGAGCCGAGAGGTCATAGATCCTGAAAGATCTTTTAAAATGTCCACAGATATTTTTTCCCAAGCTTCTTTGATAGCGACGACAAGATCATGTGTACATTGATACTGTGTGCCGTTTTTATAAACTTCTCGGGCTAGAAGTCCCCATAAGTTTTCGATTGGATTAAGATCGGGACTTCTCGCAGGCCAATCAAGTAAATTTACAGAATTAGCTTCAAACCAGAGTTTTGTACTCGTAGAAACGTGTATCGAAGCATTATCCTGCTGAAAAATATAGTCCCCTGAAGTAATTAGTGGTGCTTCAGGTAACAAACTTTCTCCTAACATATCAGCATACCTGTCCGAATTCATTTTACGGTTGATAAATACAATTGGAGTGGTTCCATTTGCCGCAAAAGCGCCCCATACCATAACCGAGCCACCACCATATTGACGTCTGGAAAACACTTCCTTGGACTTTCGCAGATCATACCAAAAATAACGAAAACCATCAGGTCCATCAAGATTGAACTTTTTTTCGTCCGAAAAAATTACAACAGCCTACTTTTGACCAAGAGAAATATATTTTTTGGCAAAGTAAACTCTTCTTTTCTTATGATGATTTGTAAGAGGGGGGCGTGACACTAATTTCCCATAAGAAACTTGAGGATGTTTACTCAAAACATTTTGAACAGTCCTTGTTGAGCATGGTAAACTCAAATTTTGTCTAACTTCATTTGCGGTTTCTCTTTTCTCGCAAGCTCTCCTTACTATCATTCTTTTTTGTCGACGAGTGAGAATTTCTGGTCTCCCAGTTCGCTTTTTCATACCATACATCCCAGGATTTTTTAGAAAATTATAAACCACCGTTTTAGATCTCTTGATTCTTTTTGAAATTTCCCATCCACTCAATCCACATTCTCGAAAAGCAACAATTTTTCCTTTTTCAGAGTCAGAAAGTTGAGTTCCTTTGGGCATCGTTTAAAAATTCACGCTGAAAGTCGCCGAGTGGGAAATTCTTTTCACAAATGAATCTTTTAACTCGGAATTGTCATTTTATGCTTTCAAATATGCTATTTTTTAAATAATTACTGGAGAAAAAGCAATGTCCTTATACTTTTTTCCATTTTCATTTAGGTTTAAAAATCAAAATTTAAATTTTAGCAGATTTAAAATTGAAAATTTTAATTACTTTACGCATAAAATATTTTAGTTTTACTTCTATTTTTTCTACAAAAATTTGCATTCGATTCTGTAAACAAGCTTCTAGATTTAGCGATTTTTCGCGTGTCCTTATAATTTTTTCGGGCACTGTAATATTATAGTTAGTAGGGCAATTAGGGTTAAGCAAGGAGCTGTAGCTGCTCTATCTTATGGAGAAACTAGAATGGATTCTAATCTTTTATTTAGACATAAATGTGGATGTTTCATTCCTCTCAACTCTCCCCTAATAATAAAAACATTCACAATGATGTAATATTTTCTTGCATTAAAGTTAATAGAATTCTTTATAGTTAATGCCTCAATATTTACAGAAGTAGAGATTCATATATTTAATATCATGTAATCCTCTTTCAAATACATACAGTATTTCCTTATCTTAAAAGCTTAATCCTTGTGTGTAGTGATGTTTCACTTTATATTGAAGATTTGAAAATGTATATTGTGCTTATATCTTTTGGAAATTTTACTGCACAAATTTGGAAAATATTAATTTTGAACTAATATCTTGAGTTTTGAAGAAAGCATTTTCAATTTTTTTAAACTCAAATTCAGAAATTCAGTTAATTTAAATAGAAATTGAAATTTTAATGATTATTTTTAAGTTTTACAGTAGTAGTTTCTGAATTAATTAATTTTGAAGCAGAGAGTATTGATAAAAAATGTATAAAATTTTTTATGAGTTCTGAAACACTTTTGGGGAATTTTGTAGAAATCCTATATAAATCAAACAATTGCTTGAATTTCTGGTATTACTGAACCTAAAAATAATGCTGTTTTATAGATTTGTGAAATCTTCATTAAAATTTTTTTTGAAACTATTTTAAATATTTAAATTTGTTATTTAAAACATATTAGATATTTTATTTGATTTATAAATTCTTAAACTAGTTTAATATTAATCATTCATGGATTTTCTAAATATATTTTTAGCATTCATGTGTGCCTTTTTAAAGATAAAATTTAATATTTTGAAATATATTATTGAATAATAGATACTTTAATTCCCAATTCATTTGATATTTCATTTTCTGTTATGATCATACAAAACTATGAATAATTCAGGTGCTCAGAGCTTCTTTATTCTATCACAGTTTGCTTTCAAATTATTTATTTATTATTATTTTTTATTTGGGAAGAAATATTCAAAAACTACAAAGATTGCTTTTATTTTAATGCTACAGAGAAATAATAAATCCTGTTTCAGTGAATTTTAAAGCTGATAACTATTTAACAATTAAAACTGTCAAATGTATGGGTGGTTAAGAAGGACAGTATTATATTAGAATTTTGAATTTGTACATTATTGTTATATATTGAATGATTACTCAACATACAATTTATCTGAGTACCAGTTAGTACTTTTGAATGTTTGATTCTTGTTCATAATTTTAGTATGTTTTCATAATTCATATATTTCATAATTTAGTTTTATGATTTGTATCATTTGGGAATATTTCTCATTTATACATTTCTCATTCTCAAGAAAATTACAATTATCTGCTTCAATGTTAAATTATATTATATGTGTATCTATGCTTCTTAAGAATATGTGAGGAAATAAACAGCTTTGATTTTAAATATAATGTTTCATTATACAGTTTATTGATTATTAGCATTTGTAAATTAAACCATTCGATTTATCCATCACTTTTAAATGTATTAAAATCAGTGGTAGTTTATCCATTAAGGAATGCAGTTTCAGCATATCATTTAGTTTTTTTTTCAAGAATGTGTTTTTGACTGTTTCTTAAGTAAACTTTGACATTATCTTGCAATAACAAATTGAAATTATTTGTTAATCACATTCTGCAACAGCAATGTGATTGCAAGTGGAACAGCGTGGTGGAACTTACTGCTATTCATTAAAATCTGAACTGAAGTCAGAAGTGTATTTTTAACTATTTATATCTGCTGTGTGATACAGAAACTCTCCATGCTTTTGCACATGCTCTAGAAGGCATTTGTTTCATCAACATAGGGGTAAAATGAAAGATGGAGGAAGAGATGTTTGTGGAGATATCATGCATTACCTTGTAATAATAAGGATAGCAAGTAGGAAAAATCCACAAAATTGAACTAACCATATGAACAATCAATAAGCAGTTTCGATATCAAATAAAATAGTAAATTCAAAATGACAAATTGAAAAAAAAAAAAAAAATCTGACTGAAAACTTGTATAACAGGATGAACTCTAGAAATTTGCTCATTATTCTTACAGGGTATCACTCCTCTGCTGGTTAAAATCTCCAAAAGTGATAATGATGGGTACCTAAAACTAATAATTTGTGACAAAATAAAGGTTAAATAGTGAAAATTTGGATTTCTGTTTCACATTTTGAATTGCAGAGCTTAGATGCCTATTCCAGACCATAGAGGAAATCCGAAATTTTTACTTTTCTATTATCATCCTGTCCTTTTCTCCTACTCTCTTATAAATTGTTTTTACTGTATTTTTTTATCATTTGAGCTTAATATTCACATGAAGAAATTATGCTTGCATTTTATGTATTAATTTTTTTCTTTATTTTTTTATACATTAACTTTTCAGATAAAGATAAATAATTTCCAGGTAGGAAAATAATCACATTTTGAAGTATAGACCAACATTCCTATATTAATGTTCATAATTAGCACACAGACATTAAATTCTGCTTATTTTATGTTTAAATACATAAAATATAACATTTTATTCTGAATGTAAATATTTTGGTATATTAAAGTTAAAAGCAGTCTTTTTTTTGTGTGTGTCATCATTCTTTTTTGAATTTATGAACTGTAATTGACTCCGAAAATATTCAGGGCTATTTAACAAGGTGTATTGATATATGCCATAAATTCTCTATAGAGAATAATATATTATTAATGGGAATTAGATTATAGTTTTTGATCACATTTTATCTGTAACTTTTATTTGCAAAATTTTAATCATAAAATTATCTTTTTCCTGACATTTATAAATTTAAGTAATTGTTCTCATCTTCTTTTCAAAAAATTATTCTGTTTAATATATTTTGTCTCAACTCTACTTAAACATTCCACACTTATTAAGCATCAGTAATGTTTGAAATAAGACACTTTCAGTTGTTTATTTTAAATTTGCTTTTGAAATTATTTTGTGTAACCACTATTTCTATGAAAAGGAGTTAAAAGAACTATTTATTCCATAGATAGTATTTTCTGATACATCATGCTACATAAGCGTTGATTTATTATAAGTTTTTGAGAAGCAAAATTCTTCTTGCTTTTTTTTATAATGCTTCCTACTTGCGCATTGTAGTTATTTGCACATCTTTTTGAAAAAGGATTTATTTTTATTCAGGAATAGAAATTTAAATTTAAATTTGGTTTTTAGATAGCATTTACTTTTTTAAAAAGAGTATTTGATATTGAATGTTGCTCTTTTTTAAAAAAAGTTAGTGATGTAATATATTTCCATCTTTTTATAATTATAATTTATGCCTTATTTATGATTTCAGATTCTACATCATGCTTGATTCCTTTGGTGAATAGAGATGAAGACAGTTCGATTCCAGCAAAAACGTTTCTTTATCTTATCATCTATCATAATATTTTTTGTTGTCATGTATGTATTTTGGAATAATAGCCAAGAAGTTACAGATTGTTTCATGTCCAAAGAAGCACTTAAAAAAGTTGAACATTTTTTGGAAATGGTACAAAAACCTCTTGAAGAATTAAGGCTAACATACTTTTTGTGTTATAACAGTTTATGGGGGGCTTTAAAAGTGAAAGGACCTTTACCTTGGCAAAATAGTGTAGATTTATGTGTGTTAAACAAGGAAGTTGCAGCAATTGATGAGGGTTTTCTAATTCGAACTTTTAAGCGCCATAGTTTAAATATCGTATATAATTCTGCTGGTGGTTATTACAGAATTTCTAGATTTAATGAATTAGTTCCTTCTGCTACTATTACAGTATTTGAAGAAGATTCTATTACACACCAAATGAGAAGAGTGGGCTTCATCCACCGAATGCTTCCTCCAAATTCTTGTGAAGAGTTGAATTGTTTCCCTCCAGAACTCATAGCTTCACCTATTCCTACAATATCATTTGGCGATGTCTTTGTACCTGCACCCCGTGATGGAATTGAAATTCAGAAATATTTGTTTCCATATTCTTGGTGGAAAGAAGTAACTCCTCTTAATTGCCGTAAGGAAACAGAATGATTTGTGTGTAAAATAATTTAGTTAAATGTTTTTTCACCTTTTTTAGGCAAATAAACAAGAAAATGTAACCAGAAACAGCAGATTTCACTAATATGATTTGAATATAATTGAAAGGTTTTACAAAGGAATGCAAATGTTAGACTTCTGGTTCTAAACAATGTCTATAAATTACTTCCCAGATAAAGATCTGTGATAAATAACATAGAATAAGGGATAGGAAAAAAGATGCACTGGATTTTATTTGGCAATTCAATTTTTTTTAAATATTAATATACTTCAGCACTAGCACCATTAGTTGCTTTGAGAATATTAACCCTGTTATTGCTTTTATTTCAGATATTGTTAAGTATTTGCAGAGTCAGTAGTTGTTTCTGTAGCAATTCAATTTTTTAAATCTTTGATACTGAACCCTATGCAGCATAAACTCCATTCTTTAGGTATCTCTAGAAAAAGAAGTCAGCTTGTGGGCTTTTGAGAGAACATGCAAGCTTTAAAAATGTCAATTTCTATCAGCCCACCAATCTGAGAATATATCATCAAAGAAATAACACACATTTATAATTTAATTAGAGGGGGCCTCACTCTTTTGGAAAAATAACTTTTGGGCTGAATTTTATATAATTGAGGTACAGCATACAATTTATAATATTCAAGCAAATATCTGAACGAATTAATACTCCTAGTAACAGAAGGGACCAATCACTTTATAATGAGTTAGTGAGTGCCATACATTAACTTTAGGGTTATGTCATATATATTCCCGTAAATAAATCGATTTTCTGACTCCCGAATCTTGCATATATGATAATTAACCTCTTTATGATATTTTGCTTTGTCACTGAAACCGTTTTCTGAAAAAATTGATCATCATCACTGATGTGATTAAGAATGTTTAAAGAAAATCCCTTATGAATTACTTGGTCAGTATATCTCATTTATTGACAAATCTGCAATTTATATACAGTAAGTTCAAAGAGTTCATGAACAACTAACTATATGCATAGTTGATTTGGTAATCCATCTTTGTGAAGGGATTAATTGGGACTGTGCTTGAGTACTCTCTAATGATGGAACTATTTTCTTCATTGATGTCTGGCCTGCCTGCTATTCTTTGATGCAAAGTATGTCTTGCTTTTGATAACTGTTTAAACCATCCTTTAATTGATGATTTAAACAGTTGATTTAATTTTATCGTCAGATGTTTATTAAATTTATGTCTGAATCGACTCGAAACCGTTTTTGGAGATTTCATTTTCCATAACCAGAGAAAGAACATCATTTTCTCACCACTTGTTGCTATTTGAAATTGAAGAATGCTTTTACTGGCTTGTGTTAATGATGGTCAATTTTTTATATGAACATACAAGTTTTCCGGGTGTCATACACAAAAATTTGAAGAAATGAAGTTTGTTAAATGCAAGATTATGCCAATATAAATCATTTTCTGATCCTGTGTAAAATTTTATTTCAATTTAATTTTGTTATTCGCTGAAGAATGTATGGATGCCCTGTATATTTAGGTTTCCTGAGGAAAAGTTTACTTTCATTGAGTGTCTCATTTGTTTGACTGTGGTTATTTCATTTACTTGCACTATTAAAAAAAATGTTTAAGTGTTAAAAGTAGTGCATGTAAAAATATATTTAAATTATTTATTTGTGCCAATTTATCTTATACGCTTGTTACTCATCTCATCAGGAAGGAATGTGATGTATAAATATGTATAATATATTACAATAATTATTTATGACATTAAAATTCTTCTCTTGTATATGCTCTTGTCTGAATAAAGTAGTCTTCAGTTATTTACGAACAAAGCCATTGAAGATATTTTTTAAAAACTGTCTTATAATAACAAGCATTCATTCATTAAGAATTATACATATATTTTTGTGTAGATCTTGAGTCGAGATAATTATAGTAATAACACCTATTGACATCTTTCTTATGTAATGTTAATAACATATATAATGAACTGAAATATTTAACATCTGTTTGCATGACATTTTTATTTAATTATTCCAAAAATTTGCAAAATGTTTAAGTGATACTGACAGTTTTTGTTATTTAATTTCATTTTATAATTTTTTTTATATTTGAAATAGAATTAAAGTGTATATCGCAGTTGTTCACTTATCATTGCCAGAGATACTAGCTTGATTTTTAGAACCTTTCAAGAGAGTTGTGTATTTGAAATTTTTTCATTTCAGATCTTGAAATGGTTTAATCCATATTTTGAATTCATGCCAAAATTTGTTCATTGCACTGCCACCTGATGTATTTTCACACAATTATTTGACTATTCTTTTTAATGATGAGGTAACCTAATAGTACATTGATTATCCTCCCAAGAACATAGCAAGTTAAATCATAGGTACAGTGGAATATTGAGAATAAACGACACCTGCTTCATAATGTTTAATTTTTACCGCGTGCCAACTGAACTATTGATTTTTGTGCTTAAACATGTTAAATATAAGCAAATATATTGCCATAGCAAATCCCTTTTGGACTTACCCCTAGAGCATCGACGTTCCTGCCCGTTTGCCCACGCCTGGGTATGGCATTGCACAGTGGAAATAGGTTAAAATTCTTTTATAATGGTTTTATGTATTTTTATATCATTTTTCAATTATTCTATAGATAAAACTATATAAAACCAAAAGGATTATTTATAAGAAAATGTTCAATTTTTGCTATATTAATTTAAAAAAAAATTTTTTTTGTAACTGCTTAAATCTTTATGTTTCTACTTTTGTTAAGAAATTTTATTCTTAAAAATAAGAAGTAATACATTAAAATTATATATATATATATATTGTTACGAAATTTCTTTACCGGGGTTCGTTTGGATAGTGGAAGTGATATGGTGTAAAGAACGCTCAATCAGCAGTAGAATAAAAACAACGACGTTTATTTACACGAAGACACACAGGACAGCACAAAAGCGACAGCTATATACAGCACAGAGACGACTATCTTCAGCCGAGACGTGTAGCATTCAACCAGAATCTACTGCAGACAGTAGCGCACAGCTCAGTTCAGCACTGGCTTGACTCCGTCGCTGCTCACCGTCGTTTCCGCCTACTCCGCTCTGTCGCTTACGACTCCTCCGCTCCGTCTTCAGACTTCTCCGACTCGGATCCGGACTACTTACTTGGACCTCTCTGGCAGCTGCAGCCCCTTTTATAGGTCTCAGGAGGCGGGGCTAGAAGCCTCTCAACCAATCAGGAACGTTCGAGGCGTATCTCGGTTCCTACTGGACGGATCGGGAAAATTCTCGAAGTTTCTGGTATAATCTATTTTGGCGCCAAAGTCGCCAAGTTTGTCGCCAAGCTCTGGGACCTCCGACGTGACACACGGGCTCTGTCTAATAGCGATGACTTTAAAACAGTCTTCCTGTTGATGGAACAAACTATGCTGGGAAGCCAATTGCAGGTTTGTAACAATATATATACATATATATATATATATAGATAGATTTGTGCTGAAATAATTTCATTTAATTTTCTTTCTAGTTCAATTGCATCGTTCATTTAAATTAGAAGCTATTCTAAAATTCTTTCATCTTTTTACTACCGAAAAAAAAAATCTAGTTAGTAATAATTTGTTTTTGAAATATATTACTGTCTTTTGACATTTGATTAACTATAGTATTCATACTGTAATATATATATATATATATATATATATATATATATATATATATATATA
>JAPMOR010008427.1:60736-152516 GCA_026543865.1 Argiope aurantia | reverse complement strand
TATATATATATATATATATATATATATATATATATATATATATATATTTCTCTTTACCCATATTACCCATCCACAATATTTTACAAATTTTCATTTATTATTTTTTGCTAGTAGTTGGATATATTCTCTTATTATCAATTGTTTGCTAAATTTTATTGAACTGAAGAAAAATTTAAAAGGTTTGGGAAATGGAAATGTAAGATTTCCTAAGAATCATCTTTGATTTATTTTCTTTTTAAAATATGGTATTCGAAAATGTACTGTCAGGATTCTTTAGGGTCATTCAAAAACCTTCGAAATTCCCTGAATTTTATTTTGTTCTACTGGGGACTCCAAAAAAGTATTTAACTGGTTTTAAGTCGTGAAAAGTCATTGAAAAATAAGAGAAATTTGCAATCAATTAATTCGATTCGTGAACCACACACAAAAAAGGACACAGTATAAAAAATGTTGCTCTACGATTTTTATTTAAAAATCAGGCTTTCTGTTTTAAACACAACTAGGCAATTTTTATTTAAAAAAAAGTGAAAATTAAATTTAAAATTAGCATTTTGTCACATTTATTAGACTAGCATATTTTCCGATGGCTGTTACGCTCGGATACACTATTATTTAAATGTTTATTATAGTCTGTGTAATTTTTGCAGGTGTTTCAAGGACACTCGTTTTCTCTACTCTTCACTCTTTCACCGTCACCGTTGCCATGGTTTCGACAAAGCTTGTTTTTTTTCCACGCCAGTACGTTTCGGGAATACCTTAACAGCTGTGTAAAAAAAAAAAAAGAGTGACACTTATCTACCTCAGCGTTGCGAGGCAGACAACTAGTAACGAGGTGGAAAATGTGACCTTGAACCGCCTACAGAAAATGCACAGACTTTAAAATTATTATTCAACACTGTTTTTCTAAAACCAACGACTTTAAAATTATTATTCAACACTGTTTTTCTAAAACCAACCGACAATAAGTAAGATTTTTTTTTTTCTGTTTTAGATCTTATTTTCTACACTTTTTTCTGACAAATGTTATACATCTGAAATTATAGAACAACATTTTTTGAATAGGATTTTTTTTTCGATCCTAGAAACATAATAATTTTTCGACAATATATATATATATATATTTGAAAAAAGTGATTTTTTCGAAAAGTAATGCATATATCGATCTAAAATTTTTTCTCGTCATTTCCTCCTGTTTAACATAATTTTGATGGAATTATAAAAAAATATCCACTCAAATTGAAAAAAAATATTTTTTTAAATATTTAATTTTTTAAAAAATTTATTCCTGATATAATTAAGTTATCTTAACATTCGATAGCTCATTATACAGATATTTTTTATAAGTAAATGTTTCCTCTTGGTTTAATAGCTCTTTATTTGAAGACAAAAACCAATGTTCTGATTTTCTCAATCACTCCTTCCATCCCTTATCTGGTAGCATATTCGGGTCAAAACTTTGAGCCTATTTTCAAGTGCCAACTCAACAACTTATACCAATATAATAACTGTTATGTATTTTTTTCCTACATTTTGACCTTTTCATAACAATTCGACTGCACTTGGGTTTTCTTTGAGAATTCCACCAGCTGAAAAGAGGTGTTGCTATGAGAGAGCTGTCAATCTCCAATATTTTTTTCTCTGTGTTGTTTGAAGGAAGGGGAAAGCGGATGCAACAACCATGATTACCGCAGAATGAAGGAATTTTCAACATGTCTAGTAGTTAGAGATAATATTATTTCTTCGTAGGTGCAGAACTGAAATGGCCTTTGTAGTTTGGAAAGAGTTATGATTCGTATAGCACGTGTATGAATGCATTTATATGTTCAACATATTCATGTATTCTATTTAAGATTCTGGTTGATCTTAATATATGCGTGTTGTTTCTGAACTCCACAAACAAACTAGGAGGGGATGTAGAAAGCGCCAATAGGAATCAGAATCACATAGGAAAGCAGGGTTCCAAATGCCGCCCTTAAGTGGTAAAAGTGACATAAAAACAATGCTAGGACATAGTACAGAAATCAGTACAACGTGCTTTATTACACAAACACACAATAGTACAATAGTTAGAAGCGGTAGAGGAGGAATTCGAAATTCTGCCCATCGGCATTCATGCACGATTGACAATTACGATGCATGGATTAGCGATCACTTTCAAAAATACCGATTGTTTTGCAAATCATAGCAGCAGAGATTACGATTCTTGCGATAAGGTCCATTTCAGAATCTACTGGTGTTGTGTAGACAGTTGCCTTCATGGCATCTCACAAATACGTGAGATGCCATGAGGCGATAAATCAGGTGCCAAGAGGCGATAAATCAGGTGATCCCGGGAGTTATCCATCTACCTCCAAATGCCCTGTTCATATGTCACGTACGGAAATTCCATAATGAGATGGAGCCCCATCGCATTGAAACTATATTCGGCGTCGAACTTGTGCAGGAACATCGGTTGGCAATTCCAGAAGGACCTCCTCAAAAAGGATGAGTACTTGTGAGCGTTCATTCGACCTGGTAGGATATATGGGCCGATCAAACAGTCAATCACGATTCCCTCCTATATATTAATATCAAAGCGGTGTTGTGCTGCACCTGGTTTGGTTCTGTGCGGATTGTTTACGACCCACATGTGCGTGTTCTGAATATCGAACATCCCCTCGCGTTTAAAGAATACTTTGTCAGTGAACAAACAGAATATGGGAAGTGCTGGTCGGATGCCTTTTTTGAAGAAACCACTAAGCAAACGCAAACCTCCGTGGGTGATTTTCCACCTGAAGAACTTGAGCACTTTAAAGATGAAGAGGATGTAAGTCTTTGCTGTGCAGAACGTACCATATAGTTGTTGCAGCGGCAAGTGCACGTACACTGGTTCTGGGAGCTCGGTCCACATCATTCAAGATACCCTCTTTTAAATCGATTATTCGTGATAGTCGCATCCGTCCGGTGTTCTGCATTGGAATTCTGAAGAATTCACATTTGCACAAGTTCTGATGCACATGAGCGATATTTGGTAATTTGATATTTGCCTCGTTGCAAATCTTTCTCAGAAACAGTCGTATTGCAGCGCGCCCATTTCCATTAGCTAGGTTATAAACGAAGTGAATATCGGCGAATTCGGCTTTAGTGGAAAGGTTTATAGTCACTTCATTCGGTTGCCAGTTATAATGTGAGACCCACGTGTGGTGACTTCAAGAGCTCGCTTACAGCATCACCTACACGTTTGGGATCCTGCTTTCCTTTGTGATTATGATTCCTGTTGATGTTTTGTACCTTCCCTCCAAGTTTATACGTGGGATTCAGAAACACTCTGCATTGTCTAATGCTCGATGATCATTAAACTAATCCTTGAAGCAAGGAAAATGAATTTACACTTTCTATTTTGAAATGGAAAAAAACAAGAAGATTGAAGTAATGGGTCATTCCATAGCCAACGATATTTTACGAGGCTTTTGTACTATGAAAAAATTGGATTTGATACGGATTTGGGTTTATCTCGATGGATAGTTCATCAATAAATGGGAAAAATTTGACTTATTGAACAATGAAATTTAAAAAGAATTTATTTTCTTCTTAATTAATAAGTGTGGGGAGTTGTAACCGCACGGGTATATGAACCTCTTTTTATCCTTTATTCAAAAGTTCGCCAGCAAGAAGAGAAGATTCTACTTCACATTTTTAGAAAATGGAAAATTTCTTAAGATTTTTTGGAAAACCAGGTGTTTAGAGAATGTAGCTATTGTTCAGCGAGCGATCGAAATGAGCAGTAATTTGTTATATGTTAAAAAGGCCAATTTATTACACCAAATGCAGCAAAGATCCTATATGTTAGACACAGTTTTTTCTCATCATTGATAAGAATTATCCTACCATTTTTCACATTTTTCTTAAATAGTATTGACTTGATTTTTCATTTAAATATTGAAATATCGATATCAGAAGAGTTAATAGATTTTTTAGGGATAATTCTAAAAAAAAAAAAAAATATTTCAGAAGTTTTTAGGAAAAACATTTAACAGATTCGAAACATGTACATCCGAACTTAGAATACACCTTAAATCTTCTAGTTTTGGATACTTTTCTTTTCAACTAAATACTTGCAGAAGTGTTAGTGTTCATATCCAAGGAGTATAGTGAAATAGACCCTGCTATAACAAAATGAAAGCTATTCATTTTGTTCTTGTAAATTGCAAACGCATGCTAGAAAAATTTGGTTAAACAACTTTTTTAATGATGTGGCTTGCAATTTAGTAGAATTTGTGCAATTCGAAGTATCCAAAAATCAAATTTCAAAAACTGAAAAATTTGAAAAATTTTTTTTTATCAAAATTTGAAAAGGTCAAAATTTTTATTAGAAATTGTGGGAAGTAATTAGGATTCTGATGATACAATACTATGGCCAGTTTATAGTTGAAAGGGAATTTCTCTTAAATAAAGATTTTGAGGTTGAAAAACTCTTTTTCAAATCATAAAAGAACTTCTATATGCAAGTAAATGCCCGCTCTAAATATGTCGTAAAAGTGGACAAAGTTTTACCATTTCAAAATAGTGGAAAACATTAGAAAACGAAACACATTGCTGATACATTAAATGATTTAAAATAAAAAAGGACGAAATGAAGAGACGCTTTTTAAACTGCAGAATTCAGTTAGTTTAATTATGTTAACGTTCCGTTTTAAAGCAACACTAGGGATATTTGGGGAGACACCTCGTAATCTTAAACTACGATCAGATGACGAGAACGACACCTGAACTGGCACCCGCTTTCCAAACTTCTGCACCACACCAGTAGGAGGCCGTTTGGCCCTACCGTGCACCAGACCTGCTTCACGACGGTTCTTCGGTGGAATTGGGTACTTATACGTTGCATTCGCACCACAGACATAGCTGCCATAAAAATGCAGAGTGCAGCTCTTTGCCTGAATGCTACATCATGACTCTGACTATGAAGGATCGTGCTCTGCTCTTGAAGCTTTTTTACAAGAACGATGACTGTGCACTTACAGCTATCGGGAAGTTTCGGACATTAAAATCTGTAAAATCGGGTTCAATAACCACACATGGTCTACGAAAAATGATTGCTAAATTCAAAGAGACTGGTTCATTTGACGTGAAACGGGGTAGAGGAAGGAAACTAGTTTCGGCTGTGGCAGTGGAAGATGTGGCTACAGCATTACAAGAACAGACTGACAGTGATACTGGAATCAGCAGTGCACAGGGTGTTGGCCAAATGCTGGATATTCCGATCAGCACGGTGCGTAAAGTCCTACGGAACATCTTGCGTTGTTATCCGCACAAGATAACTCATATGCAGCAGTTGCTACCTGCTGACCTGGAAGCGCGTAAATCTTTTGCACTACGATTTTGCCCGGATGGAGGTGCACAACGGATGGGCATAGAACATTCTGTGGTCTGACGAAATCTACTTCCATTTTCAGGGTTCTGTAAATACGCAAAATTGAAGATACGGGCGACCTGGAATCTGTTCCAGCCACAGCCATTACCTCTTCAATCTGAAAAGGTCACTATGTGGTGCGGAATAACGACAGTGTTTATCGTCTATCCGTTTTTCTTCGAGGAGATCACACCTGCGATCCCGTTACCTGCATGTTACTGGCAAGTGGCATGAAGCACTTTTGCGCAACCATGTCCTTCCGGCACTTCAGCAGCGTCAGTGTGTGGATCGCACAATATTCATGCAAGATGGCGTTCCTCCGCACATTGCTACTCCCGTGAAACAACTGCTGAATCCTTATTTTGGAGATGATAGTATCTTAAGCCGCCATTTTCCAACAGCTTGGCCACCACGTTCCCCTGACTTAAACTCGTGTGATTTCTGGATTTTTTTTTTTGGGGGGGGGGTATTTGAAGAATGTTGTTTATAGCTTGCGGATTGAGAATCTAGCAGACTTGAAAGAATCACACACACATCCATTGTATCAGTACAGATACCCTCCGATCTGTTGTGGAGCATGCCGTTTTGTGCTTCCAATTAGTAGCGGGACAAGGCGGAGGGGATATCGAACAACTTATGCTTTAACCACCCATCAATAAAGTCTTTGCTCCATAAAGCGCTTTTTTTTTTCATTATCACTGCTATCGCTATAAACATGTGTTCTTGTCTTATCGCTAATAAATATTTAGTAAACCCTTGAACTCTATTGTTTCTTTTTGGCTAGCACTATTCCTGTATTTAACGAATCCATTTTTGGTCTTTTCCCTGACAGCGCCATCTATCGGCAAATTTTGGAACTATTTTTTTCCTTCGCCAAACCAAATTCCATTGCCTCAAGATTGTTCTGCTAAAATATCAAGTCGTTCTGACCAGAAGTTTTAAAATTACTGATTTTTGAAATCGCAACTTTAATTATAATCACTCTCTCACTAATTATAATCAGCATATCGACTGAAAAAAGGAGATGTTTTTAAAAACAATATCTTGAAATAGAAACTAATTTTCCGAAAACAATAACAAGAAAAATATTTAAATTATCATTTAAAAAAAGGTAACTGTCAAGACTTTCTAAATAAAAAATATTTACGAAAATTAAAATTTTTTTCTTAGTAAAAATGTGTAAAAAAAAAAAAAAAAAAAAAAAAAAGAGACTCGAATTATAATGATTGGGAAATTCAAACGAAACTTTATAATTAGAAGGAAGAGCAAAATGTTAATGTTGGTGATCACATTATAAAAATAATCTATTTGAGACTGGTTCAATAAAATATTTCACTCTACAGGGCTTACCAAAGGAATAAAAAAAAATCACTTCATTCAATCAATGAGTTGAACAACATACTATATAAAGCATATAACATTTAATTGTGGGTAAGTGAACATCTGCTTAGGAGTTAATATGCCAAAGGAAATCATCTTTTTTGGAATTAATATATTTAATGCGTCAAAGAAAGCGAATGTAGTTTACCTTAACTTTAACAATAGGAAAAGATAATGTGACAAAACGATTTTATGAAGCAATACAATTAATTTGATATTCATGGTAACATTGAAAGTATTGTTGCAAATCTTAAATATTTTTAAAAAAATTGTTAAAATTTAGGAAAACTGTATGAAAATTAAACTGGTATCAATAAAACAATATACTTTTTTAAGGGATGGTTTAAAACTAATTTTTGTGAGTTAAAGTACGGTGGATTAATTGGGTACCGATTTTACAATATCACAAATTGTTTTGAGTTTGAACGTTTTTTTTAGCTGTAATTTTCTTCTTACATACTATTGTAATGTATCGAAAGGCTCAGTGGACATTTTTATTTTAAGTTGATTTCTGAAACTTTTTGAAACTAATCACTTGCCCAAATGTAAAAATTAATTTGTGAAGTATATAGTTCCTGATTCTCCATCTCACTAGGGTGAGAAGAGGTGATGCCCCATCGAAAATTTAGAAATATTAAAGAGGAAATCTTTTGTTGTATGTGGGACATCCGGGGGCACCTCGGAAGAGGATGAGATTCTTCCGGTATGGTGGTTGGATCTCGCCACCTTGGAAGGTACACAAAAAGGTGGGGGATCTGGCTCCTCCCATCGATGACGGAATGTACTTCCTTCGGGAAGGGTTGTACCGTGGCCGGTGATGGCCCTTAGGACTCAGCCACAGTTCCCGCTAGTGTTGCTGTTGCGGCGATCCGATCATTCAGTTATCTTTACCCGTGTGCCTTCGGACGGGTCGGAGAGTCAGTGATATGACTTTGTTGTTTGTGGGCTCATCATTTGTTCTTAACGTTATTTACAATTAGTTTCATGCTTTAAAAAATTGATTTTATTAGTGCAATTGTAAGGGAGAAGAACACAAATCTCTATCTCTGCTGTAGATAGATGGCCTCAACTGTGATCTGGAATGAAGTAGTTCATTAATTCTACATGATCTTTGTTCAATTATTCTGTGCTCGTGCACATAGGCAAGCTCATGTATATTTTTGTGTGTGGAGCAGCGGAAAACATAATTTTAGATGACGACTTCGTTAAGCACTCTATTTATTGATGAAATTAAAATATCACATTATTTTAGGAACCGCTTGCAATTTTTTACTTATATTACTTCAACAATTAATAAAAAATTACAGATTAATCGATAATAAACAATTTGATGCACAGCTAATTTATCCTAAAAGTGTTAATCATATTTAGGGAACTTAATTTTACTGATCAAAAGATATAACAGCCTTTATAATACATGTAAATCAGAAATCTCATATATCCCACGTTCAGAGGCGGCGGTAGAAATTTTTCCATAGGAAAACAAGACATCTACAATGGGGGACGGAAACAATATTTTTCTAATTTATCGTCTAAATAATACACAATAATTAATTTCATATTTAAATAAAATTAATTAAGAATTTAATAACTGGTTTAATTATGAATGTTTGAACCACCTGCCACTTCCTGTTTCAATGTATGGTGTCGTTCCCTATATCCTGTTAAAAAAAATACTTTACTTTACAAGTCCTACTCATATAGAGTAGATGTGCATTTAATTTCCTTGTAATTATTGACCCTTTATTATGTGTTCTAATTGTAATAAATTTATTTTTATAGTTAATATGGATTAAACCGTTATTCTCAAATTGCCCACTCGACGAATTTATTGCTTGCTAGCATACCGCCAGAATTAGGCCTACCGCCACCATTCATAAAATTGGTCCGTCCACGTGCCGGAGGATAGCTTTATAAAATGTCGCTCATGTCTTTAAATCGTTAAAGAGGCGTCTTTAAAACTAAAATTATTAATTAAAACCTTCATTAAGGAATTCTAGCCTTCCGATGACTCCAAAAAGGATAATAAACAGCGTAGCAGTAAGCTAACATCAATTAACGATTTTTTTATGGACTCAATCGTATAAGGTATGAATTATGTGCTCAGTCTGATGATGTGGATTTAAAAAATGTTCTAGAGCTTACTCTTGAAATGGAAAATGATGCTCAAGAAATGAAGGTAAGCCTTCTGGTATTTCTCTCCAAATATGAAAACGAAAGAGAAACCGTTTGCACTATTCCAGAAGCAAATATTAAAATACCTGACTTATCTTTGCCTATATTTAGCGGAAAATTTCAAGAATTTGAGATCTTCAAATATCAGTTTATGAATGTTATTGGAAACAACCCACCATTGTATGAGACTCAAAAATTCATATATCTAAACTCAATATATATATATATATATATATATATATATATATATATATATAATATTCTTTAGAAAACGAAGCAGCATTAATTCAAAGCGATCAAGACTTGATTCTCAGTTCAAGGCCGTAGAAAAATAGATATCAAAATAAACAAGCGTTAGTTCATATACACATATCCGAAATACTTTCGGTTATTAAATTTCATAATGAAAATCCTACTCAAATTAGATCATTAATCGATACTGTTAGAAATCATATGCGATCTATAAAAATTCTAAAATTTGAATCTAATCCTTTACCTGATGCCATAATATTACATGTGTTAAATAATAAAATTGATAAGGAATCAAACATTATTACAATTAAGTCTGACAATGACTCAAGTTCCCAGTTTAGAAAAATTCCTTTCATTTTTGGAATTAAGATGTATGCAGCTAGAATCTGCTATTAAACCAGATTTCTCGACAAGAAATAATTTAACAACAGTTAAAATAATTACCGTTGTCAGTGGAAATAATAATTCGCCGCGAATTAAATCTCTTTAATCCAAAAACAAGCAAAATAAAAAATGCGTCATAAATGAATGCACTTTTTATCATCTCTTATATAAATGTGATAAATTTAAAAATCTTTCAATTCCTGGAAGGAAGGAAAATGGTAAATTAAACCATGTATGTAAACGCTGTCTTTCAACAAATCATTCTAATAATTGCCCCAGTTCTTTTTTCAGCTTAAACTGCAAAAACAAGAATATTAACGTAATATCTTACTATGCGAAGACAAATGTATTAATAATCAAAAAATAAATTTTCCTGCAGCGAGCGAAGCGTCTGAATCGTCAGTGACCTTGACTTCCAAACGCAATTCTATTAGCAAAGGATTGCTTAATACTGTTATGATTTTTATTCATGGTCCAAAAGGAAAAATAAATCTTTGTTGCATTTTTGATTCAGCTTCAGAAAATAATTATTTAACGTTGAAGGCAGCAAATTTATTAGGATTAAAAAATTGGTGAAATCGGTTTAGTTGTTTCGGCTGAAGACTGCGTCAAGTTTTATTTTGCAATATCTCTCGAAATGTAGAGGAAGGCGCTAGATAACCTTTGATGACGTATCGAGGAGTCATAAACATTAATAAGAAACCAATAACTTCGAAATTAATACAATGGTTGTGAATGGGAACTTTGTTGGGGATTTTCCCCATAGGCAATATACCGTGAGATAAAGCTTTTCCATTTTCTTTCGCAAATGGAGGATGGAAGAGGGCAACTGAGTATTAACGGTATATCTTAGAGAACATAACTTTGCATATGAAACAAAAATTGACAATGGTTGGACCAATGGTTGGGACTGGATGGCTAATTGATTGGCTTTCGTTATTTTTTTAAATATATAGATAAAATAATATCAAATGAAATAAAACAAAATGATATTGAACAAAAATTTTCACATTAATATTTAAATCTTATAACAATATAAAATGGAGCTAAGACATGTGAAAATAATTATTACCTTATTAAACTTAATTATTGACCGATATTTTAAACTAAATGAATTAAAATTTATTTAGTTTATGCTATATGAAAGCTATATGAAATTAGCTATATGACTATTTTTGCTAAATGAAATGGAATCAATCAAATCAATTCTCAAAGAACTTTTCTTTTAAAAATTGAATTGTTTACCGATGGATAATTTCTCGATTATAATTATTACTCTTCATTTTTGAGGAAGTTAATAAATACTTCTTTAAACTAAGGTCTTTACTTAATAAAGCTTATATATATATATGTAATGATATTTTAACTCTAATCTCAATTTAAATAATTTTCAAGATTTTATCTTAATTTAGCCCATAGTAACTTTATTCTAAAATATTCTCTTATTTCTTGATCCAATTCCACTTTCTCTACTTAATTAATTCAAGAGAAGCTTTATAAAACTGCTGAATCGACAAAACGCCGATACTTTCACACGTTCGGCGTGAAGTGTAAAAAACTGTCCAGTAAGCACATTCTTTTTAAAAAATCCCTGTTTCCTTTACATGTGATTGACATGCGTCAGAAATCCCTATCAGAATCTTAATAATATATTAGCACTATAAAATAATATTTTCCCTATCCATATCTTATGTTATATAAGACGAGGGATCATTTATTTCTCGCTCTCCCCCCCCCACACACACATGTAATGATATTTTAAACTCTAATTTCAATTTAATCAATTTCCAAGATTTTATCTTAATTTAGGCCATAGTAACTTTATTCTAAAATATTCTCTTATTTCGTGTTCCAATTCCACTTTCTCTACTTAATTAATTTAAGAGAAGCTTTATAAAATTGCTGACTCGACTAAACGCCGACACTTTCACACGCTCGGCGTGAAGGGGTAAAAAACTGTCCAGTAAGCACATTCTTTTTAAAAGATCCCTGTGTTTCCCTTACATGTGATTGACATGCGTCAGAAATCCCTATCAGAATCTTATTAATATATTAGCACTATGAAGAAATATTTTCCCTATCAAAATCATAGGTTATATAAGACGAGGGATAATTTATTTATCTCTTCTTTCCCGCTTCTGTTTTTGCAACGCGCTGTGGCGGACGCACAATGTCCGCGTCTTTGCTTGTAAATAATAATGCTTTCCTGATGGATTAAAAAGAACTTAAAAATGTAAAAAGTCTCTTCATTGTCTTCAAACTGTATTCTGCTTTCACAACAAATAATGTTACATATATATATGCTTATATTTTTCAATTCCTGAAACTGTAACTTCTATAAATTTTTTAAAAGGTAAAATTATAGTGAACAAAGAGAGGAAATATTCACATGCTGCAAAATTTATTCAAATTTCTTCAATTCTCCAAGCAACATAAAAGGTTTTCCCTTAATTTTGACGAGCGTTAAAAAGTAAAATTTTTTCTTCCTATTCTGATGGGTTCATTAAAACTTTAATTATGAAAAACAGTTCGAAAGGTTCCCATGTAATCGTTGCATTATCCTATCATTCAAGTTCTATACAGTATGCCCACTAAAGTTCTTTGCCACTCTCTTAGCTTTGGAATGGCTGCTGCTATATTCAGAAAATTGGTGTCTAGGTATAGTAAAGTAACCATGCGCTACTAAACGAAACCAACTAAGGGGCCACCTGGTAGAAAACTACGGAGATAGCATTCCTATCACGGAAACAAAAAGAGACAGGGGAAAAAAGTGATTTACAAAGATTTACAGTATCATCGACTTAGTACGAAAATTCACATTGTGGATATTATTGAAAAGAATAGAACAGTTAAAACATGCATTTGGTTTTTCGTGATTTCCTACACTCTGAAGTGACAAAACGAACTGAGAAAAAACAGCAATATACCTTTATTTGCGATATTCAAACTTCTCACCGTCAGCAGAAATGCACATTTGGATCCTCGTTTGAATTTCATATTGAAAACTTTGGAGCATAGAGGGTGATAAGTTAGCACAAGCGTCCTCAATGTGTCATTTAAACTCCTGCAATGTTTGTGGAGAAGTCATATACAGCTGCTGTTTCAGATATCCTCACAGGAAAGAGTCCAGTGGAATCAAATCAAGTGAACGTGGAGGCCAGTCTTCGAAACCGCCACACCCAATTATTTGGTTCCCGAATTCCTTGATGAGGTACTGTTTCACTGGAGATGTCTTGTGAGCAGGTGCGCCGTCATGTTGAAACTGTATATTCCTAAGATTAACCTGTTAACTGGGGAATAAACTTTTGTTCAACTCGTTTCACAATGGGGACAATGGAGCGTTCAAAATATTAAGACAAATTTCCATGACAAAAAATGTCGTCATGCCCATTACCGTAGTAGTTCGTGTATGACGAAATATTTCGTCATACCCTATTAACAGGTTAAACAACGGCAAGTTCTCTACAATATCGGGTTTTACGTTCTGTAGTAGTTGTAAATATCGTGCACCCGTTAACGCGTGATCGTAAAATATTGGATCGATAGGTTTGCTATTGTAAATCGCACACCAAACGTTAATAGCAAACCTCATTTTTGTCAACGTCAGTAAATCATTTAGGATTTTCCAGCGCTCAGTAATGGGTGCTTTGCCTATTGTACATACCATTCCGTGGAAAGCGGAATGTTGGCTGGACTTGCGTCTGATTTATGACGAAATTGCAGCATGCGTAGCGTCGCTCAGAATCCCTGCCCAGTAAAATTTGTTGAGGCGATGGTCGATATGGATGAATGCCTAATTCGCTTAGGATTTTCCAAACCTGACTTTTTGAGAGGCCACAGTGTTCACTGTTCTCTCTTGTGCTGCATATCGGATATGCGAGGGCGTATGCTAATACCTCAACTGGTTGAACTTACCATCCTACCTTAGCTGGTCTGCCAGATCGAGCCCGACTAGTCACACAGCCTGTCTCCCTTAAATGTTTCACAGGAGTGTTAGGATGATTTGATGAGAAGAACGCGGGCCTGCGGGAGAACGTTGTCGGTACAATCTTACTGTTAATCGTGCCTTACGCCCACATTCACAGTACAATAAAACCATCTCACAATTCTCAGCTTTGGAAAATCGCCCCATGGCCATGAGCATCAACATACTACAACCCCCCAAAAGATGTCTCTTTTAAAACTGTCTCAGGTGAAAAGGCGTGAGGTTTCTTACGTATTTGTATACTGCAAAAAGTTCAAACGCCAAGCGCAAGTTGCGTTGAGTTGATACACACTATTTTATACAATCTATATATTATCTGCCCTGTTTATAAAGACAATCATTACAAAGATGCAACCCTGAGGGTTTCAACCTCAGTTCTTTTGTTTGGGGATCACAAGCGATACCACTGTGCCACATTGGGGTGCATGTTTCGCTTGAAAGGTAATTCAAGACTTCTTCCTTTCAAGTTTTGTGAAGTTACAGTATAAGAAATCACGAAAAAACAAATGCGCTTATTAACCGTTCTATTCTTCTCATTAATGCCCACAAGTTGAATTTTCGCACTAAATCGATGGTGCTCTACATCTTTGTAAATCACTCTTTCACCTATTTCGTTCTGCTTTCGAGATAAGAATTCTAACTCTCCAGTTTTCCACCAGGTTGCACCGTAGGCGGTTTCATGCAGCAGCGCACGGCTACTTTACTATACCTAGGCACTACTTTTATGAATATAGGAGAAGTAGTTAAGCAATTTAAGAGTGTGTCAAGGGACTTTAATGGACATACTGTATAATAATAATATGCCAATTTTCTCTAACAATTTTACCAACAAGTGATCAAACCAATCGATGAAAGTAACAATTCATACAAATTTTCATCCACTGTGTTGATTTCTTAGCCGACGAACCCAAAATAATTTTTTATAGAAAATGTTTTGTAATTTGTTTAACATTTTGAGCAAAATTACTTCAAAAGTTATATCTTGAATTCACCTCTCTTAAATATGCCCAGGAATTATACGTTTTGTTATTTTAATTTGTTGTAAAATTTGTTATTTAAAAATTACTCATACAGATATTAAATTAATCACTATAAAAAATATCTGACTTTCGAAGTTTAGAAAGAAAATTCTAAGAAGAAAGTTGCATTATTGAAGGGTTTCTGCATATGTTAATATAGCTATAAGTTAGACAGCTGTAAATAAAGTGGACCACATTTATCTGCAAGCGAATATGAAAAATATTGCAAGAATAGCTTTACGAATTACAGTATCAAAAGTAAAGAGGGCGCTGTTGGTATTTTCTTTTTTTTTATTTATATAATCTCAGCTACTTTACTTGTATGGTACTCATTCTCGTAAAATATCTTCACCAATAAGCATATGAGTATGAAAGTTCTTGAGTTTGTCCGTTTTTAATAAGGTATAATGTGATATGCAGGCCAGCTACAGGGAGTGAAACGCCAACGAAGTGTTCTAAAATTTGAATGATACTTGGATTTTAATTTCGATAAATTCGAAAAAACGGTTTCTTATAAAAAATTAAAGAATAAAATAAAATTCCCTGTTAATATTGTAATAATTTTAAAAAATCTTATCTTCTTTCCCTTTAATTATCTGATCTTGTTTAAATCACTAATTCTGATAACATTTTCACTATAAACACTATATTCTATTTCCAGTAACTTTTTTACATTTAAAACAGACCTATGTTTATAAATATTATAATTATTACGATGAAAATCTAACTTACTCCAGTTGCATTTAAAACAGAGCATCTTTTAAATTTGAGTAAAATTAAGATCGCTTTTAAAATGTTTCATTGAGATCCCAAAGTTTAAAATTGATGGTAAGTTAGTAATTGATGCTAATTAGATGCTAACGTATGACATTTTACTTGGTAAGTTAGTAAGTAAAACAACAACAAAAAAAGCATTCATAAGAGAAAAGCAATTGAAAGTCATTTCAAGCTAAATAATGTCAAATTATTCAATTTTTTAAAAAATTAAAATCTAAACGAAATAAAAAAACCCCCATTAAACAATAGATTTATAACTGTTCTATTCAGATTCACAAGCAAATTTAGTTTTACAGTAAATAAATTAACTTTTGGAACTTAAAAGAAATATATTTAATAAATTTCCTTTTAAGAAAATTATTTGTTAATAAAACCAAACTATTCTTAGATTGAAACTGAATGTTTTCCTTGAGATTCTAACTAAACCTGTGTGAGCCGTTCGTTAAAATTGTTATTACAACGAACCACGCACCAACGATTCAGAGAAAAAAAATCGCATCATTAATTATTATCTGTCGTCTAGGGCTTGTATTTGCAATCATGGCTTCACACAAGGAAAATTATTCGATTTAGATTTATCTTTCACAGTGCTATAACTATTGGATCCCAGGACAACAGACAACAATGAAGCAACTGTCTTTAGTGTTAATCGCAACATTTTCCATAATTTTTACACATATAGTTGATCATTTTCTTAATAATTAAAACAGCTTTATGAACTTTAATAGAAGGATTTTTTTTCGTTTCCTGCTTGGTCCTGTTAGGTCAAAATATAACATGCAAAGCTTTTAACGTCATATAGAGCTTAGTACAAAAACGTATAATTAAAATAAAATGGTTATAAGCAAATTATTCACTATATTTTATTTTTAAACATGGATTACAAAAATATCTATTTTTTAACTGTTAAGGAAGCAAATTTATTAATTATTTTACCAGGAATATTTTATAATAATTCTCATTTTTATGAATAAGACGTGACAGAAGTGGTCTTCAAGAGAAATAATCTTTTGTTTGATGATTTTAAAATAGTTATGGTTATCTCTTCTCTTAAACAATTAAATAAGTATGGGCAGAGGCGCTGACACTAAAAGGGCAAACAGGGCAGTTGTCTTTCCGTCGGCGAGAAATTAAAAGTTTCGTCGATAAAAAATTTTTTATCGTTTCCGAAGGAGGTGTAGAGAGTTACACGTCAATGAATCTGATAATTAAGTTCCATCTTCAGGTTATTATATAGTAAACATTCGAAATATGCGAATTTTTCCCGAATTTGACAACATGGTTAATAACGGTTAAATCAGCGGAATATTGAATATCTAATTCGGTGGTTGTCCATCAGCCTATATTTGCACTTCATTACCGGAATAACCTGCATGGTGATAAGTGAATTTGATGTTATATTTTTCCGACTATTTTTAATCGCTCACTTAAAATAATCAATGCGATTGGTGCAAACGACGTCACGTCGGCAGAAGTCGAATATCTGAATCAGTTTTCCATTCACATAATTAGCATTGCATTTGGCAGAATAACCGACATGGTGACAAATGAATCAGGTGTCACATTTTACCGACTATAATTGTTGATCATATTTAAGAGAGCTGAATTCAGAATATTTTATAATAATTTTGTATAAAATGTTCAACAAGTTACAAAATATTTTCTATAAAAAAGTATTTTAGGTTAGTAGTCTAAGAAATCAACACAGTGGATGAAGATTTATCTGAATTGTTACTTTCATCGATTGCTTTGATCACTTGTTGGTGGAATTGTTAGAGAAAACCGGAGTATTATTATTATGCAAGAGTTGAGGGTTAGGATAATGCAGCGATTACATGGGCACTTTTCGATTTGTTTTTCTTGAGTAAGCGCTTTTGATACTGTAATTCGTAACACCATTTTTGAGATATTTTTCATTTCATTTGCAAATAAATGTGGTCCACTTTATTTTGCAGTTGGATGACTTAGAGCTATATTAAGATATGTAGGAAAGAATATATTCGGCAATATGACTTTCTTCTTTGAAATTTCTTCCCAAACTTCGAGAACCAGATATTATTTATAGTTATTAATTTAATATCTGCATGAGTAACTTTTAAATAAGAAATTTTGCTACAAACTGAAATAAAAAACCTTATAATTACGGGCATATTTAAGAAAGGTGAATTCAAAACATAACATTTAAAGTGATTTTGCTCAAAATTTTAAATAAATTACAAAACATATTCTAGAAAGAAAGAACATATTTCGCATTCTAAATACTCAAATGTCTTTATCAGATTTGCAGACTTGTGAATCAATAAAATAGGTGAAAAAAAAACCCCGAAATAAAAATAAAAACAAAAGGACTACAATGATTTGTAAGTGAATTTGAAAAATATGAAAAATATCTCAAGAATAATTTTCTGAAATTTAAATGTTGCTTAATTTTAAATTGAATATGTTGCAATAAATAGACCTTGTGAATCAAATGAAAGCACAAAATTAGATTTCTCTGACGTTGCTGCAAAAAGAATCTCAAGGAATTTCCAAGGTTTTGAAACCCTTAAAAGGCTGCGTACTTTGCCTACTTGATTATCTATTATTGAGCAAACTGATTCAAAAGTCAACAATCCTAGAACATTTTGTATTAGTGAGTTTTAATTGATTAAAAAGGCTTTGCATTTTCCCCAGTTCATTTAAAACTTCTTTAAAGTCAAATTTTTCAAGCGATATACTGAAGCTAATGAAGTTCGGTGGCGTAGTGGTAGCGCTACGTGCTCCCAACGCACAGACCTGAGGTTCAATCCTCGGGCTGGGCAAAGTCGACGCAGCTTCTCATCCCTTCAAGGAGTCGATAAACTGATTACCAACCATGCTCTGGAACTAAACACTGGGGGGTTCCGCCTTAGGCTGGCCGCCTAGCCGGGACACATACCTAGCACTCCAGGGCCCTCGGTAAAAAAAAAAAAAAAAAAAAAAAACAGGTATGGGCACTGTAGGCCGTGGCCCACATGGGTTGTCGCGCCACTGAGTTTAGATTCGTTTATACTTCCTTTGAAGAATGACCATCAGAAAAGTACTTTTTTTATTTCACTTTGTTATAGTATTCGTTATTTAAAATTGTGACTTTGTATAACATTACTTTGTGTCACATTAATGTAGTTTGACTTTTCACAATATTTGTGTAAGAAGTAAGGTAAGAAAAAGGTTTAAGTTGCAAAATAATGAAAAATAGGTTGTTATTAATATTATCTAATCTCTTTTAAATGAGATTTCTGATTTTCATTTCAAATTTAAAATTTTGCAAAAACATCTTTTTTAATAGTATGGCAAGTAAAAGCAATGGAGCCTTTTAATATTTTTCTGAATAAATGCATTTCGACTGAGTTTTACTTCATTTAAACAAAACTATCACTGATAAAAAAATGAAACGTCATTATTTTTACGAGTATAATTTATTCACTTTTATCTGACATAATTCGAATATAAATTCCAAAATGTTTACAAAATTGCAAACTGCTGAAACGCTGCTAAAATAACAAATATGAGCTTATAAAAAAGGGTTTTGTGTTGCTTCGCAAGAACCTAAACATGATTCATGGATATATACTTCACAAACTGAACACATGCGCGAATTCAAAATATCATCTATATCATAAACTTGTATTGCAGTTAGAAACAGAGAAGAAAAATAATGACATTTTCTCAAAGGAATTTTTTTTAGAAGGACAACTGCGATAAAATTAAATGGTAAATTGCAGTTAATGAGTAAGGTTGATATAGCCTTCCATAATTGTTCTGTGTTGAGAAACTGGGAAGATTTCGGGTTCGGACACAAATTCTACACGAAATACGTCGAACATGTTCACCACATGCATATTAAATCTGATCTAATGTTAAATCTTGGATGGATCAAGTGCTCTCTTGCTTTTGTGGTGATGATTTTTGGAATGGGAGTGTTTTCTTCATTATTTGACCTCTTTTTAAAACTGAAATCTACCCGAAAGTAATCAGCGCTTTGTTTCCAGAGAGGGCGTTAATATAACTAAACTAGAACCATTGAATATGCATTATGAAATATATTCTTCAATGAAAGTGAGTAGAATATTACGTTAAATTACTAAATCTCTCTAAAATATTACCTTATATGTATTAATGTAATTCAAATTACCTTTAAAATATTTGTCTGGTACCCAGCAGTTATAGTTGAAAAGATGCAGTACAAAGATTATTCATCTGACTTGATGAGAAAGTTTTATTGATTCAATATCGTTAGGTATTGATAGGCGATAGACAGATAGGCGATTTTATAGAGGTAATTTATTTTAGAAGAAAGCAAGAACAACTGCTGTTTAGTAACTCGAAGGAAGTGCATGATTTATTCAGAGAAGTAACAGAAATTTCATGTCAATGCGCAGTTACAAATTTGAAATTTTTACAATAAATATATTCACAAAATGGTAAATACACATATTTAAGATCTCTTCAGTTCACTATATGAGTGCATTTAACACACACTTAAAAGCTTAAAACACATACACACAAAAGTTTGAAGTCACATTTGGTAAACAGTTTATTCTATGTTGCATGTACTACAATCTTTCTTAGATAACGATAATAAAATTTTAGTGATTTCAGATGTGTTATTTTTACGTGCACTGGTGTCCAAAGTTAAGCTACAACACACATTTTTTTGCAATTATTCTATCATTATTTTAAAAATTGATGCCATTCATAATTAGAGATTGATGTTAAGCAAAATACTCCTTATAATCTGTGATATTTTAAATGCCTTTCACATGTTTTAAAAACACACGCAATTCGAGAGAACATAAAGCTAGACAATTTTCTTATTTAGAATTTTTTTCAATAAAAATGTGACTTTGAATAGAAAATTTTCATGATTAATTAATTGCATCAAAAAGGAATTTACAGAATCGTTTAAACCATGAATTAAGACGTAAAGTATTCGGTAGGCTTGGAACTGACTGATCTCAAGCTGGCGTCGCTCAACGCTTAGGATTGTTTCGAATAGTAACATTCAAGTCATTCCTGGCATCATCATCAAGAAGGCTATTCTATATCGCCCAAGAGTTACTTTGAGCTAATTAATACATGCCATTATATGCTCCCCAGCATAGAGAGTCAGAGATTGCAGATCTTTCTTGGAACCTCGCTGTTGCTATTGAAACAGTAATTTCTAAGCAAACTGGGAACACGTTGTAGCTGAGAAGGGTTTTTATGCCAGACATTTGGGAATACGCCTTTCCTTCAAGACAGAACAAGAAACAAGTTTTGGGAGAATCAGGAGCTCCATTCTTGGAATTATCCCCTAGGAATTTTTATTTGGAGAGAATATATTGTCCGCTTTCATCGCATTAATAAAAAAAGAAATGTTTTTCTTTGGTGGAAGTGGAATTCTTCTGTGAAGAGGAATCGTGTTAGACTAGACTGCCGTATATCTGTGTATGTCTACAGAGAGGGTTCTATGACTACACAACTGTACAAAGATGAGGTCCCAGAATCTTAATGATATTTTTCCGAGAAGCAGTTTACGACGGTATTATTTTTATGGATGAAAAAAAGGTCAGGCAGATTTATTCCAATTGTGGATGATTTTCTGGAGAAGGAGGTCATTTCCTGGTTTTTCAGAGAAAACACACTAGCCATCTCATTAGATCATAATCCCATAGTATGTATGGGATATTTTAGGAAGATCCATTGCATTGCATCAATGTACTCCCAATATTTTCCAGGATTAAAGTTTTCTCTATTAGATGAATGGAATTTGTTGCCACAAACTTGCAACTTGATTTTAAACATCATAACTTGCTGTAAGGCTTGAAAATCTATCTATGGTGGCTGCACCATTTCCTAACCAGATGGTTCTGAAACCATCTTTTAGCCATTTTTAATCTCATTTAAATATTTGAAAAAATTTATTCCATTTTAATTTTTTAGTTTATTATTAGATGTCTCATAATATTTAGCAATGGTATTCAAACGTCTTAATAAACCAATTACATTTAGGATATTACATGCTTTGTGTTTGTAATCTGATTTTTGGGTACCATTATGCATTTTGAGTCCACATTGTTACCTATTCTTGATTTTTGATTCCAAATATAAAGCTTGTTAATTTTAGTTTTGGATTTATCTCTCCTAATAAACGAAAGAAGCCTATACGGATATTTACCCCTCCGCAGACAACCGGAGCATTATTTGACAACATAATATTTTAGCAAAGTTTAAAAATTACATTTGACGCTGTTGCAAGAAAACTCATAAAAAATTGCAATTGTTTTATTTTTTAAAGATGAAACAAAATCTATCGTAAAAAACTTTTATATTTATCTGAAAAATTATTATAGTATGAAGTATGCGATGTCTGTCCAATAAATAACTGAACCAAAATAATTAAAAAGTTTATTTTACTGAGTAGTATATGTCTTTTGCACAACCATTCATAAATGTCCTGAATATTTTTCTCCTAACCTTTGCCAAAAGTTTGATGTTGAATTTTTATCTCTTTGTCGACCAGAGCAACAAGCAGAATACTACAGAAAAAGTAGAAAAACGCTGGATTCCAAAAAAGAAAAGAATGATGGAAACATAAATAGTTTCAGTGATCTGAAGATTACTGACGCTCCTGTAGATCCTCCGGCAATATATCAGACAGTGCACATTAGTTAACCTCATCTCAACACCAGCCTAGGGAATTATTACGCATATTTATTGGGAAAACTACGTATGTCAATTTTATTGTCGGACTAATATTTTGTGCACTGATCAAAATAGTATTAGTCAATGCTGCATACATAATGCTTCGACAGGTTGTGTGCAAATTTTATGTGTTGGTTCGTTAGATCATGATAGAAGATTGTGCCCTGAAGCTGGATTAGCGATTAATAAAGGGTGGTATTTGTAAGTTTGTAAAAAATAATACCAATTAGGACAATTTGAAACTAGAATGTTGCATAGGAAGAACGCGGCTGTGCAGTAATACGAAATTATGTTGGACATTCAGTACATAAATGTGCGTGTACCAGTTGCAGCTTGCAAGTAAGGGCGTTTTTTAGACATGTACCTGATAGACCTTACCACCTTTTAATTATTTCTGTGCAAGGTAATGAACCCCATAGCATGAAGTAGTGCACCTGTCAGTTTAGTTATGAAAGTTTAGTATCTATGCAACTATTAAATTATACATAATAGATGCGCAATGATATCAAAAAAAGCCTGCATATAATTTTAAAATGTGCATAAATTACAAATTTATGTAGTTTATGTTCACAAATTTTTTTCAAGGATATTGTAAAAATACACAAGTTATTACAGAAAACAGCTCTCAATTGTATCAAAAACTAAAAAGAAAAAGTGCAACTTTTAAACAGGAAAGAGATACATATGAAGAAACACAATTAACGATAACATTACAAGAAAGATACACCATAGTTTCAACAAAAAGAAGTACAATACAATGTTTATCCACTTTGTAATTTTTAAAACTCATATTTTAATAACAAGTTATTTTAATTAAAAAGGATTTTCAGTTACCAAACAAAGTGTTTGATTTTATAGTTGTTCTTTGCTAAAACGCAAGCCTTGAATAGATTTAATTAATTGTAATAAAATTGATTTTTTGAAGCCATCTCACTTTGAGATCGATGACTATGATTGGTTTCACAATACCCATAGATAAATTTAAGAAATAATAGTTGAATAATTGTATATTTTATTAAAAATAAATAAATGTTGTTCGCAAAATTCTGTTATTACCTATAGAGTGAATGCAATAGTTTAAAAAAGTTTTTATAAATTTTACAGACAAATTGATGTATCACTTTTAATGAAGTTATTTATCAAATAAGTTTTTAAAAAAATTCCAAGATTACAAAAAACAGAATGAAGCAATTATTTTTCAAATAGCTTTATAACTGTGAAAAGTGAAATCATTCTTATACGGATTAAAATGCCACGCGTTAGTTCTTTTTAAAATTTTTTTATACTAATATAATAAAAATTTTTTTTTAAATTTTTCCAAAATTTTAAGCCATTTGCTCAGATCATTGCATTGAATGCATTCTGTAAGAAAGTGTATGCACAAAAGCATTTGTACTTTAATAACAGTGATATTTAAATCACGAAGTGCATTCGGTTAAAAACGGCAAGAATTTAAATAAATTTGTTTAAAAGCCATTCGAAAATCCGGGCTGAAAACAGTATAAATAACTGGATTGAGCATAGAGTTAGCATAACCAAGCCACAATGCAAAACTAAAAAGGGCATTACTTGGTTGACAATCTTCGCATAATGGCATAAGTAACGCCATGATGAAAAAAGGAAGCCAACAAATAACAAAAACTCCAGTTATAACTGTCAGTGTCCTAGCTGCTTTTCTTTCACGTTTTGATCTCAAATTAACTCTTCTTCGTTTTTTCAAAACATGTTCTTTGCTTTGATCCCATAAGTAATCCTCAGATCGACTTGCTTCACTCGGGTGTGATGAAGAAGTTGTGGTCGAAATTAAAGTCATTTCAGTGACTAGTGATGCCATGACAGTAGCAGATACCAATCGGGACTCTGCACGTGTTCCTGGTCTACGACGAATACGTTTTTGAGCCACTCGAAATATTCTCCAATACAAAAACAGGATCACTATTAAAGGAACGTAAAACGTAGCACAAGTAGCAAAAAGTTGATAACCAGGATCTTGACTAACTAAACACCTTTTTTCGTTTAGCACTCTTTCCTCGTGGTGCTCATCTTTCCAACCAATAAGAGGTGCGACGGACACAGAAAGAGCAACTAACCAAACAATTATTATTGTAAGACCCACGTGCCATGATTGTCTTTGACGAACGTAATCGATATCTGTGACTGCCCAGTATCTGTCTACAGCGATAGCTACTAGATGCAAAATTGAGGCTGTACAACATAACACGTCACAAGATGTCCAGATGTCACACAATTCTTTGCCAAGGTTCCACTCTCGTTTTACTTCATATACTGCTCCTAAGGGCATAACCAAACATGCAACTAGAAGATCTGCAACGGCGAGAGACAGCACCAAGCAATTGCCTTTCGTTTGAAGAGTCTTTTCACGAGTTATAGCAATGATCACTGATACATTACCGATTATTGTAAACAAAATTAACAGAGAAAGAACTGTCGAAAGGGCTGCAGTGGACACAATGTTGGAGGCTGCATCCTGGGAGTTGTTATTTTCAGTTCCATTGAAAAGTAGAACCGTGTCAAATGTTAGATTGTCGTAAACGTCGCTGATGTTACTCATCGCCATGACTGCCAAGAATGTTCCTGGAATAGTAAAATACAATCAGCGTGAATAGTTGCAGAAAAATCTTAATGATATACATTACTATAGATGAATGAACAAATCACATTGAAAAAAGTGCAAGACTTTTCAATACATAACAATATTTTCAATATCTCAACTTGCCTTTTCTCTTACAATAGACTGAAATATTACATATGAACGCCTTTTCAACCAATTAGATGAATTACTATCACATATTCACAGAAGTATTTAGTTCACGTGTCTATTGAAATTTGATTGTGATAAAAATAATTTGTGAAAATATTAAATATGTTTGCTTGTAAGTTTAAATTAAATATCTATCAAACCGATCAGTTATCTTTTCCAGAATAAAGATGAAAACCTTGTATTAAGTTTTCTTCAGATTCTTTTTCGAAGAAAATATGCAGTTTTACGTCTTTGGCAAACTCTTGTATTTGGACATTTTTAATTAAAAATGTCTCTGCATAGTTCAATTCCTCAGCATTCAGTGGACCTATTGTCTTCACTGCTCCTTTTAGGTTCTTGACAAACCTGAAAACATAACTTAAAACACGAACAATTTTACTATAATTATTACTTATATCTTAATAGACACTCTAAAAAACTAGGATTATTACAAATGGAAAGATTAATCATAGGATCATTATTCAGTTCAGAGTTCTTTGCAGTTCCTTTCACCTCAAGAAGATATTCACTATCTGAGATACCAGGATCGTCATTGAAGTTTGGCCAGCTACCAGATGAAAGAAAAGACGGTCCATTCCACAAAATGTCCAACTGTTGGATCTTTGAAGGAAAAACTCCCCGTAATATCAAGTCCGTAGGATTCTCAGCAGTATTTACATAATGCCACTGGAAGTCCTTAGTATACTCTTGAATCCTAGTGACTCGATTAGCAACAAAAGTTTTCAACGATGTAGGTGGAGTTTTGATCCAAGCAAGCACTACAGTGGAGTCCGAGTACAAATGTACTCCATGAATGTCTAGTTGCAAGGATGACAGAATCTTAAGGGTAAGCTTGGAAAGCAGATCCGCTGCACACAGCTCCAAACGTCGGATGCTAATTTCTTTGATGGGAGCCACACGTGATTTACTGCATAAGAGTGACACCTTTATCTCACCAGACCTTGACACAGACCTGGTGTAGACGGCACAACCGTATGCATTTTTCGAAGCATCTCCGAAGCCTATCAGGTCTACTTTCAGAGCTTCAGAACATAACACATGACGATCTATGTTTAAATTTTTTAATTGACTCAGTTCAGAACTAAATTTTTCCCACTCTCTATTTAAGTGTAAGGGAACTTCATCGTCCCAATCAATTCTCAAAATCCACAGCTTCTGCAAGAACATCTTCGCTGTGATTATCAAAGGTCCTAAGAGACCTAAAGGATCAAACAATCTGGATATGTCCGATAGCATTGTTCTTTTTGTTGCAGGTCTCACAATTTTTTGAACACTAAAACTAAATGTATCCTTTTCAGGATTGAATTGTAATCCTAAAGTTTTTAAAGTTGCTGAGTTAGGGTTATCGAAATTGTATTCTCGGTCCGACGTTGGATCTTTTTGTAACAAAACAGGATTATTTGAGCTCCACTTGTGAAGCTCCATACCAGCTGATTTTAACAAATGTATTAACTGGTCTTGTAGTTCAATGGCAGAAGATAAATCCTCGGTACCACTGAGTATATCGTCGCCGTAAAAATCCTTGCCAGCAGCAGCGGCTAAAGGATAATTGTCCTGCTCATCACAACATATTTGTTTTAGTACTCTGGTCGCCAAGTAAGGAGCGCTTTTGGTTCCGTATGTAACGGTGAGCAACTTATATACACGTAAGTTCTCTTCCTCTAAATCCTTCCATAAAATACATTGTAAATAACACTGATTTGGATGTATCCAAATTTGACGATACATCTTTTTTATATCGGCGGTGAAAACTACAGAATGTTTTCGAAACCTCAACAAAATAGCGAACAAATCATCTTGGACAACAGATCCTGAATACAAATTATCATTAAGCGATTGTTCAGATGACGTTGCCTCTGATGCGTTAAAAACAACGCGTAATATTGTAGTACTACTTTCTGGCCTAAAAACGCCATGATGAGGCATAATGTACCTTGGAGTTTCGCAAGTTGCCTGCATATGCCCCAAATTCTCATACTCAGTTAAAAATTCGCTGTATAGTTGTTTATACTCTGGTTCTCTCTTCAAACGTTGCCAAAGTGATTTAAATCTTTTAGTAGCAATGCTTTTTGACTCGCCTAAACACGGAGGGTCTATTTTAAACGGCATTTTAACAACATAGCTTCCATCGTCATTTCTGAAATGTGTTTTCATGAAATGATCTTCACATATTAAACTCTCATCATTTTGCAATTTATCCCCCTCAACATCTTCAATTTCCCAAAATTTCCTTAAATTTGCATCCAAATCTTCCATTATCAACCCACAATGAACAGTAGTTTCGTTTTCGATTGGAACACTTCCTGTAGCAACAAACCCAAACACAGTATTTTGAAAAACAATGTCTGTTCCCGGAAACCTAATTTGACCCGATCTTAAAAGTTCATAGTATATTTGGGCACCTAATAAAATATCCACCTCTCCAGGTTCATTGAATCTCACATCCGCTAAATTGAAACTATCTAATTCTAGCTTATCAATGTCAAATTGTTTGCAGGGGATACTCTCTGTTATATGTGGTAATACCAATAACTCAATTCCCTTTTCAAAGCTTCCGCTAACGTTCGAAATTTTCGTTTTTACGATCGAATTAATAACAGAAGATGACTGATTTAGTCCAGAAACCACGATGTTTCGTCTTTCTTTATTCAAATTCAGTTTATCGGTTAACTGTTTTGAAATGAAATGACTCATACTACCGACATCCAGTAACGCACGTGCACTCATAAACATTTTTACATTATTCTGAATCATCACATTTGCAGTACTTAATAAAACCATTTTGTTTACATTTAAGTTAGTAGCAGTGAATGAATGCGTACTGTTCGCAAGTGACTCATTCGTAAGTTGGGATGAATTATTACTAGGATTTTCAATTCGCGGAACGAATACACTTGACGTTGGATTTAATCCTGTTGGCATTCTGCGAACGAGTTTCAGTTTCGCTTTGAGTATCTCCCAACTGCAAAAGAGTGTTATGTCGTTTTTTGCAAATGGAACAGTTGGATTTTGAATAGCAGTTAGCAATTTTATGGTGATTTAAACAATTAAAACACAATTGCTTATTTTTAACGACCTCAATTCTCTCATTAACAAGCATATTTTTGAACACAGGGCATACATTCGGGGAATGATTTTCATTAGATTTACAAATTACACATTTCGGAGTTTTAACTTCCGATACAAATGCTTTTTGTGGACTGTATTCTTTACGATATTTTTGAGAATGGTTTACAACTTGCGGCCGTGAAAACACATTACTATCGTTTTTGAATTTTGATGATACATAAATATCGCAATGTCTGGCCAAATCTGGTGGCACATACCAAGATTCTCCTTGTTTCACGCCAATATGAATTATGTAGTTCACGATCTAATGAGTCAAATATTTTTTCGGAAACAATGAGTTCACAAACTCCCTTAAAATCATTTACCTTTCTTAATTGACAATAATAATCAAATGCTGCACTAAGTCGCGATGCAAACTGGACGTTTTTTCGCTTTACGGAAATTATTTAACACTTCTTGTGGGGTGGATTGAAATTCTTTTAACACTAATTCCTTTAATTTGTCATACATACACAATTCATCCTCATTTAAATATATCATTAAATTGGTAACTTTTTCGCCTAAAATATTTAATAGGATCTCCGACTTGAATTGTTCTGGGACATTTTTGGTTTTGAAATCTCTTTCAAGCGATTGGAAAAATAAATTATACGACTCTGCTTGTGTAGGAATTGGCATAGTTAAAGTTTTGACATTTTTTATCAAACTTTCTAAACTAAAATTTGAATCGGAATCGCTATTTGTCACATTAACCTTTTGTGTTACATCTTTTTGTAAATTCGCAAGCTCAAGTTGTTTTTCAAATTGCGCGAGTTTAAGTTTTTCCAATTCTAGTTTCTGTGCTTCCTTTTTCTCGTAATCTTTTTTCTTTTCAATTATTGACTCAACCACAGTTTTTACGAATTCATAATTATCTTTATAGATCTCGCTCTTTTCAGTTAAATCTTTAATAGTAATTACTTTGGCACCCGAAGGAATATCAATTTCTAGTTCCTCGGCAACTTCAATTAATTCACTCTTTTTAAGTTTTGAAAGCATTTTGAAAGAGAACTCTGAATATATGCAACTCATAAAAACGAAACTAATACACAAATTCAGGAAACAAAAGTGTACTCACAGTTACCCTGAAACCAAAACGGTCACATTAATCCAATCATCGGATATTTCAATCATAGTAATTTACACTTTATATCCATTGAAGATCACTCTAAAAGATTCAGAAATCACTGAGAACAATATCAAGTAAACACACGCGGCAAAACAGAAACACTTGCCGACTTCTCAAAACTCTCGATGGTTCAATACTGCGTAGTCGACGGACCACTTATGTAAATTCTCTTCAAATAAAACTCATTTCTTTTCGGTGAACACCATTTTATTTTCGGACACCTTTTCTTTGTGCCTCTTCAAGTAGACTTTTACAGATTAGGACACCACTCAAATTGGATGCCACTTCTAGCTCTCAGAATCGTTGTTACACATACACTCAACGTTAGATACAAAAAAGAATTAACAAAACTTTGGACTCGACAGATACGCCATCTATCGGCGTGAAGCTGTAACAATATCTTTTGGTTAAAATGGAACATAAATATTGAATTATTAATATATAACACAAAGGTTTTTTTGGTTGTCCATCGATCTGCGACTATATACTGTTCCATAAAATCGTTTTCTTAGTTAAAAGGCCATGGAAGAGCATTTGAAAGCTGTTCTATTTTTATTGGTGACAAACACTTTTGGTAATCTTCATTAAGTAATATTTTCTTAGACTTTTGACATGATGGAAGAAACGTTTTCTTGACTTTAACTAAGCCAATTCTGAACTTTTTAAATGCATTTTCAAATTATTTCCTTGCGCGAAATAACTTTTAATGCATTATTTTTTCTTAAATATGATTATGAAATCAAATGAGAATTAGGCTAGAAGTCTTAAATATTAGAAAGACTTCTCAAAATTTTATAAACATAATGCATTACTTTTCATTGGAAACTCAAAATTTAATAATATAATGTCCTTGTAATTAAAACTGTAATTTTGTAGAATTTTATGTTGCTATTTTTAAATTGTTTTTAATAGATATTTGTTATTTTGTTCATGAAAAAATTATCTGAAAAGCATTGAATGAATATTTTATACCATAATTTTTTAGCTACATTTTCTCAAGAAAATATCTTAAGGCTTTTCAGTAGAATCCTACCTTTTAATGGCTGTTAATTATAGTAAAACTGTAATAAACTTTTGGAAAAAGAACATTTTTGAGATTTGATGGTTAAAAGCAACAATTTTATTAAGAGAAATACATTAAAGTGAGATATCATTTTAAGGGTAATTTAATTAACAGCTTAATAAAACAATTACAACTTGCAAGGCCATTCCAAGGAATTCATAAATGATTTTAGCTTTTCAGCTATTATTATTTGATACTCTTATTATATTATCGCTTTAATTAATTGGGTTTTACTGCTGGGTTGCTTCTAGATATCAAGTTTTTTAGCTTGCTCCATAAATTTTCGATTCGGTTAAGGTTTAGACTATCCCCAGACCATTGAAATATGATTGTCTTGAAACCCGTTTTTCTGTAAGGCAACATGGCATGGAGCTAAATTCTGTTGAAACATAAATTCTTCAATATCTGGGAAATTATCACTTGCGGAAAGCAGCAGTTTTGGAATAAATATTTTGTTTAGGCATTTTTGAGTATTTATATTACCATTAATCATACAAATTCTACGCCAATAGCTGTCATACATTCCCAGATCATAATAGTAATTGGTTGTTTAACAATAGGTGCTATATTATTAAGATGGGAATTTCGCATTCTTCTCCATACATATTTTATGCTATCGCTACCAACTAGAGAGATTTTATCGCTACCAACTAGAGAGATCTCACACCAAATCACACAGTCCTATTATTTGCTATTCACTCAACATGAGTGTTATCCAGTTTAATCTTTTCAACTTTGTTTCGAATTAAAAAAATTCTTTTTCACTAGAATTCTTCCATTTAGATCAGATTCCTAGAATCAGCTTCAGATGGTCAGTGCACTTAACTTCACATTACATTGCACCATTACCCTTTGTATTCTTCTATATGATTTTCTTCTATAAAGTAGGCACATTCTTTTAATTATTCTATCATAATTTGGTGCTTTTCCTGCTTTTACCAATTTGCCTTTGTAGTGACTGAGTTTCCTTATGGATTTAGAAAAATTTAGAAACACCGCCTTTAGTTATATTTCCACCATTTTTTAAACTAATGTCATTATAAGTAACTCCTTGTTAATTCAAATTTCCATCGGTTCTTGGGTGACCAGTCAACTTTTTGTGCCATTTCTTTTATTTTTTACATTTCTAATCTTACAAAATGGAAGGACACAAAAAAACGCGACCAACATGAGAACAGTCACAGTCACACACACACACACACACACAGAGAGAGAGAGAGAGAGAGAAATGAAAAAACAGAATTTTTTTCAGCCCCAAAACATTAATGCAATATTGGAAGTCTAAGCAATTATTCTCATTGGCTACATTCAAATGAAGAAAAGCTATGTATTATCAATTGAAACAAGATATGAATATTTTTTCTGGTTGTTTCGCTATAATTTAAAAACAATCCTGATTAGAGAGCATGATTTAATTAATTACAATCTTGATTAAATGATCTTTTAAATGATATGGTTTGGCATGGATTTATGGTATTTCTGTAAATATTATTGCCGTTATGAACCATTAATTGCTAAAAATACACATTTGCTAAAAGATTTTCACAATTTTGGCTATTACTATAACTCGGAAAAAAAGCAAAAATTATAAAAATTACGGGAGGTGATTTTCTCTAACAGAAGCTAAATTATAAGGAATTTTCCAAAAATTGTTGTTCTTTAAATTTGAATTTTCGAATAATTATGTTAATATGCATAAAAGTTCAAAATATGCTAAATATCCCATATAAATTATGTATAATAAATAGCAATAAATTATAACGCTATTCCAGTTATTGGTGCAAACATTAATATTTCGTTACTATGCAACTTTCATATTCTGTATAATTAAAAGATCCAGACAATGTTAAACAACAGGAAACGGAGTCAAATAAACGAAATTTCGTTGATTTGATGAGAGTTCTCATCGAATCAAATAAATATAAAGCACCTCTAGATTTTGCTTATTGCTGGAAATGGAACATCGTGTTCTAGCTCAAAATCGATATTGAGATTTGTAATTCAAGTATTTACGACATTCACTTCATATTAGTAATTTCATAATTATTTTAGTCATTTACACATTTGCGGGAAAAATGAAACATTAAAAGCATTTAGATGCTTTTAATATTATAGTGTATAGCAAGTTAATGAGTTATTAAAAGAGAAATTATAGGTTTCATAAGCTTTTTAGTCTCAGAGAAACATTTGATGTATGTAAGATTTAAGCAACATAATATTCAATCTACGTATATAAATTTTTTTATATAAAAATAGATCCTTGAGAAAACAAAAATTGCAGCATATTAAAGGTTTCCTCCTTAATCTTGCATTCATAGAATTTATTTAAATGAGAACATCGAAATTTCTCTATATTCGGTGTTGATTAGTTACATAAACATCCATGTAAAAATCTCACAAAACCAGAATTTACAGAGAGCCTACACTGTAAGGGCATTTTGGGTAGACGAACCGAATGGAAGAGTGAAATCGTGAGGTGATTAGCAAGTTCAGATAACATACGAGATAACGTAAAATAGCAAAAAGAGATCAAATTGTCTACTTAACCAATTGGATCGAATCTCACGATAGTGAATATGCAAAACTTATCAATATGAATGACTGAATTAATGAACTATTTGAAATACAGATTTTAATGAAAGATGTTGAAATCCTGAATTTTCTGGATCCATGATTTAACAAATGTTTCGTAATATTTTTTCTTAAAACTTTTTTAATGGAGTGTCTTTTTGCAAGACACTTCCTGGAGCAACAAAATTCTGCCAATTTACTATCAAGAGCCTAACTCTGCCTACCAATTGTCATGCAGTAGCTGGTGGTAAGGGCCCGCATGACTCCGAGAAGTTGAAGGAAAAGTTCTCTTACAAAAATCTGCTTTCGATTAAAAAAAACGTTTTAAAATAATGGAGAAATCTGAATCCAATTTCTAAAACTGCTCTAATAATTTGCTCCTTGGACCAAAGAGAAAATAATGAATGTAGTTATAAAAATAATAATTTGGATAGTTACTGTTATTATTTTAAGAGTTATGATAAAATGTTACGAATGTCCTATTAATGAAAAAAGCGATTTTTAATTATAGAAATTCTACTTTTCGAATCCTTATGCGACATATTAAGAAGTAAAGCTATCAGAATTAAGTATTTTCAAGATGATACCAGACAAATACTTTATTCCTGATATCAACAGAAAAAAACAACAACTGAATTCTTTAACAACATAAAAGATAGGGAAGGAACTCTTAGAAAGAAAAAGCAATGATAATACGTCAAAAGGATTCAGGTTTCAAGAATCTTCTCATCTCATCATAAAGTTGTCGAGAGTTTAATAAAGGCGGAATACAAAAAGAATTCAAGCAGAATCGAAAAGAAAAGAATTGCAAATGTTCTTGAAGGTTTAATGTGAACATTATTGGATTTTGAATGCTACCAAAACTGTTAGATCAATACTATCACAATGTAATGTTCGCTTAAGTCATACCAAAAGAAATGTGACCACCTCCACAGTATTACTTCTAGAAAATAGAATCAAAGACGCTGTAGTTTTTGAGATCATTAGTTTTAATTTAAATGGGCTGGTGTACTTGAAGGAAGAGTGAAAGCATGGATTTGCATTTATATAAAGTCTGCTTTTGAAGCTATCCAATTGAGTCTCTTTCATCATGATCAGTAGAAATCTTTTTTTCAAAGTTTTTACTGATTCGTCGAAAGAAGAGGAAGACTGCGAATCTTATATTGTAACAACAGAAGTAATTTTATTGATGTACTAGTCGCCTCTGGTGACCAGCTGGTTTCCCAAGAGTAATGCTCTCTGAACAGTTCAATTAAATATTTATGTATCTGGTTCTCAATGGTTTCTTCGGCAAAATATTTTGAAGCTTTATATTTTCATATACAGTGTGGTTATAATTAAAGTTACCCTGTTTAGACCTACGTAGTGTCCGCTCTAGGGGAAGGATGTCGAAGAAACTTGATACTTAGGTTGTATAGATCATGAGGAACAGAAATCTGCAATAAAAAAAATTAGTTCAAGTTTCAACCGCCAGGTGAGAAGGCGGCGCATGGAAAACAAAAAGCCCAATTTGGAACTTAAAAATTTTATTTAATTACAATATATATTCAATGTTCATTCCATTTACGTCAAGCACATGTTCAAAGCGTGTTATGGCTTGTTCAACAGTAGCACGAAAGGTTTCTAGATCAATTGCAGCAACATTACGTGTTATGCTTGTTTTCAATTCATGCAGAATCCATATGCTTCCTCCATAGACACGATCTTTCAGGAATCCCCACAGTTAGAAATCACAGGGATCCAATTCCGGAGAACGCGGAGGCCAGGCATTTGGATAACTTCTTGAAATTACCCGTTGATCTTCAAAGTGGGCACGAAGCAATGCCGTCACTGGTCGAGTAATGTGAGGTGGTGCATCATCTTGCATGAAGACAGTAGTCCCTAAACATTCTCGTTCTTGTAACGCAGGAATGACTTGCTTCTGAAGAAGGTCGCGGTAATGGGCACCTGTAACGGAACACCTTTGAGGGCCATAAGGAGTGTTCTCCTCAAAAAAAAAAAAAAAGGACCAAGAAGGAAATCAGCAGTAAAACCTCACCATAAAGTAATCAGGATGTAGAGACTGTTCATGCACATCATTAGGACTTGCAGTACCCCATATGCGACAGTTCCGAGTATTAACTGCTCCGCCTAGGGTAAAAGGAGCCCCGTCCGACCACAAAATATTCCAAGGCCATGAATTGTCAACGGCTATTCTGGCTAAAAAAATTCTAGCTAATTAATTTCGTTTCTCTGGGTCTGCAGGATTCAGCGCTTGCACGTCATGGATCTTGTAAGAATAGCACTTTACAATGGATCGAAAAACCTTTCGTACTGTAGATCAAGGGAGGGACAAATCACGGGTCACCACTCGAGCACTTGATGAAGAATATTGCGAATCGGACGTTCTTTCGCCACGGCAAGAGTGACTTCTTCCGCAGTTTCCTCTGAAATCCGTTTCCGTCCTCTTCCTTGTACCACACACAACTCTCCGGTCTCTTCAAATTTAATAATCATTTTTTTCAAACCCTGCCTGGATATAGACCCTTTCCGTAAGTCTTTTTAATCGCCGATATTCTCTCAGTGCGGCTGACTTTCTTCTCTAACGGCATGGCGAAGAATGATTTTGCGGAAGTGAGTACTGGCTTTTTAAACTACTCTAAATTTGCATAACGGCCTTTATCGTATATGAAAACCGCCATATATCGGCCGAAATTTAAACTGTTTTTTATTGCAGATTTCTTTTCCCCATGATAGATACAACCTAAATATCAAGTTTCTTCGACATCCTTCCACTAGAGCGGACACTACGTAGGTCTAAACATGGTAACTTTAATTATAACCACCCTGTATAACAGCAAAATATTTTTAAGCATCATATTTTTACAGAACCCTTACGATATTTTGTTCATTGTACTATATAGCTTTCTAATTTACTATCAGGTGCCGTAAGATTTAAATTTGAGTTTTAAATGGCACAGATAAAAATTCAATAAATGCGAAAACAGTTTTGATGAAACCAAGCATAGTTTTTAAAAATGATTAGAGAAAATCGAATATTTCAGCATTGTTATCTTACTTGTACCACAGAATATTTTTTTAATAATTTATGCAATATTTCCAAAAATTATTCAATAAAAATTTCTCTATTTATCATAAAATTCAGTTTTACCTTCAAAAAGATTTAAATGCGGTAAATAATATTTTATTTAATTTCAATCAATCAATAAATGCAGTTCTGAAAATAATTATGAAATCTACATTTTATATAGTCCAATTATCTTATAAATCATATTCAGTAAAATTATCTTAACAATCTAACGTTTCAATCTTCTAGGATCAAGTCTGACCGAGTTATATTGGTTTGAATATCATGATATTACGAGAATCAACAATTTCATTATTTTAGAAAATCAGTCCCAAAGAAAGTCCAAGCGCTTATTAGCTATTTACTTCGAGACAGTCGAAGGAGAGGTTTAAAATCGCGCGTTTTTATAGATATGGAATAGAAGCATTCAAATTTTCATAACTCAAGCAGTTTTAAATGCAAAAGAGTGGAACTTTTTAAATTTAAAATATTAGTGTCACAAGAATATTTTATTAAATATGACTCACAAAACAGAGGATCTGTATAAAAATTTAAAATTTGTAATCCATTATAGCATTCATTGATTCAAATTACATAAAATATGATTATTCATTTCATTTAGATCATTTTTATTAGATATACATTCCGATTTATAAAGTTTTAGAAATTAGCTGTAGGGCCCTGATTAGAGCGGATATCTTGTATATACTAAAGTATGGATGCTTTAAACGAAACTGAATTACAGAATTAATAATGTAGCCATTTTAAAACGTCACAAAAAAAGCTTTTTCTAGCCTTTATTTTTTTTAATCCAAAATATTACATTTCATGTTTATTCCATTTCATACGAACACGTACTGAACATTAAACTTTCCTAGGTTTAGTTTGCACTTAGAGTTAACTTAATTTTTTATTTCAACGTGATGGCATAGCGCTGATAAAAGCTAATTTTTCCCACGTACTCATAACATGCTCGTACAGGTAAAATTTTATTCTCATTTTGTGCGAAATAAATTGTTGAAAAATATAATTAAAATATTTTTTTAATTCATTAAAAGTGAAACTTAATTTATAGGTTAAAAAATTGGCATCATTGAAAATATTATTTTTGATCTTGAAGATGATGTAAAAATCATTTTGTGCTGGAATATTTTCGGTAGCTAATGCGGAAAAACGCCAAAATTTCGTTTACATTTTAATAAATTAAAATTCTAATTAAAAGTTTAAAAAATTGTTCATAGGTGTACATTCTCGATCTTCAAAGTATACGAAAAGCGTGTGCCAAATTTGGTGGCTGTAGATCAAACGATCTGACCTATAAAGCCCCCCCCCCCCATATAAATATATATATATAAAATGAGAATAATTATTTCCTAGCATGTCTTTAAGAAGTATACCGTTAAATAATTGAGCATATATATGTTAGAACTTTTTTTGATTAAATACAACAAAATAAATTAATTTAAGTTGGCATTCATCAAACAAATATATTAAATAATAAAATTATTAAAAAAGAGTTACAAATCCTAATAATAATTATAAATGTAATTTATTAAAAGCAACATAACTATACCTTAGAGAATAGATAGATGCTTAATTTTTGCAATCATTCTTAAAAGCTTAAATTCTTTTCAAAGCGATATAAGAACAGCAAAATTATTTCACAATTCATGATTATTCATATAATTGAGGTTAAATACAAAACAGCTGCAAACATTTTATAAAAAAGTCATGTATAATCTCTTGTATTCTTTGTAAGTATCGAATATTTACAAAAGTAATAATTTAAAAATGAACTTCATTTGAAATTTTGTGTAATTTTCTTATTATAAAATATTTTTGCTTATAAGAGAAATTTTTATAAAACTGAATTTTTCAAGACGTTTATTCATTTCTAAATTCAAGTAAACTGAAATTTATTATTTAAGAATTTTAGTTGATCTGCTTCTGCCCTTCATTTAAATATGAAGTAAAAAAGAATGTGTAGTGAATGAATGTGTGATGTATTTTACATCTCCCAAAAATAGTAATAGATGCATTATCTGATAATGTTTTGATGCCCGATTTTTTTATTACATTTACAATTATATACGATATTATAATAATTTCAATAACGGCAGATTAATTTTATGAATTTTTAAACTTTTGTAAGAAACATTGAGTATATAAACAAACATCAACAAATTTAAACAAACTTAAATGGCCCTTTTCTTGTTACAAAATATGGAATTCGTTATGTATTAATTATAAAGAAAAATAATTTGGTCAGCATGTTTGTAAAGTTAAATAGTTACTGTCCAACATAGTATTTATCAGGAAATAAGATTCTCCTTTTTCAGTAATTTCTTGTGTTCTAGTAGAAATGACTTTATACGAGCCGACGACTAAAAATTTTAATTTGCCCCAAGGATAGAGACTAACTTCTATTTAAACGCAGCAGTTATTAATAAAATATTTTGGCAATGGGAAGTACTTTTTTTTTGCTTTGATTTCATATTTCTTGCTACTGATGAAATTTTAAAAATATTTTCTTAGAGTATAATAATGTGGAAAAGGGTATTGGATTTGTTAGTAGCATTTAAATATCAAATAAAAAGCTGTTGACAGTTTGAAATTTGTGAGTGCGCCTTTAAATGCATCGTTTTAGGCGCAATATAGAAAACTTAATGTAATGGAAAATCTACTCACAAAAATAATTTGAAATTTCTTAAGACCCAATGAAATGGCTTTGCCTTTTGATTTATGCCCAAATTTAAGTGTGTTGCCTTTTAAAGATTTTCAGACTTTAATTTTGAATTTTTTCCCCATATTAAAAATTACTTTTTAATGATAAATTTTTGTACAAAATATGTAGAAAGAATACTTTATATTTTCGTAGAAAAAGAGTTTAAGTCGATAACTGTATTATTTTTTAAGATTTAAATAAAAGTCAAAAATTTTATCAATAACGGGAAAAAATTTGGCTGGCTTATAATTTCGAAACGAATATACTTAGAATAATGAAATTTGATTTCTGGGAAGAACTTTTGATATAGTTTTAAAATGTGATGAGGAAAATGGGCGTTGCTATTGGAAATTTCGAAGGTTGTTCTTATTTCAATATATTGACAGCCCCTCATGAAGTTTTTAATTAAAAAATCTTTAAGATTTTGAAAAGTTTCTAATTTCTTTCGAGTGGCATCGTTTTTATGATTTCGCGATGAACGACGTCAGAATAAAGTTGAAGGACTCCTTTCCCCTCGCAACTGAATCTTCATTACCTGACTTTGACAAAATAAACCGATTTATTAATCTTTTGAAACAAGAACAAAGCAGTCTGAGACGGCATTTTAAACAAGACATTTAAACATAAATTACTGAGAACCGTAAAATATTTGATTCCTCACGTCCATCCTGCCAACTGTCTAAAATAATTAGCCGAATGCTGAAAATAGATTATTTCTATAAACTGATTTAAATTAGAAATAAATATTAAGTGAAATGCAAAAAAGGAACCAAAAAGAAAGAAAAGATGAATCCAGCCGGAAGACTTTTTCAAGGATCATCCTCAGGCAGGGATTCAAACCAGGGATTTTTTCTGTGAGGGGGTCTGACTTTCGTCCAAAATATTGACCCCTTGTAGCATAAAGCTCTGGATTTTCTAAAAGATAACAATATTAACAAACTCAATACTTATGATTTTGAAAATTTGTACAGAAATCTACCTCTTAAAAAGTTAAAAGATGTCTGCCTGATAGTAATCGCCTTTTATATATGGCGAATATTTAAATAGAGATATTATTAGAAAAAATAACTGGTTCGAATTATGTAAATTTAATATTTCTAAAAATTATGTTTTTAATGGAATAAATTTAAAAAAACAATAAAGGGAATTCCAATGGGAACAGCTTTCTCAAGAGCTTTAGCCAATTTTTTTCTACATTATTATGAGAAAAGAATAATTAAACATAATTTAATATACGGTTGGAGATATATTGATGATTTACTTTTGTTAAGCATGGATAATGCTAATGTTGTTCTTGATTGTTATCCAGAAGATTTAACCCTTAGCACTCTGATGACTCTTCTCAGGCAGCATTCAAAACGGTGCATCATTTTGACGCTTTATTTATTCATTTTTCAATTTTGATTGTTAAAAATGCCTACAGAATGGTAAAAAGACGTAGTTTAATTTTTTCGGGGAAATTCAAATTAAACCAATTATATATTAATTAATTTTTTGGAATAATAAACAAGTTCTTGCATTGAGTGCATAGTTATGCATCTAACTACTTTTCAGAGTGCAAAGGATTAAGTTTGATTGAAATGAACGAAAATCACCATCCACTTATCAGGATTTAAAAATAGAAATTTCTGATGGAAAAACTTTAGTAGATATTTACGTTAAAAGGGATGAATTTAATTACAAAGCAATTAAACTTAGTAATTACCATTCTAATTTATACTCTAAAGCTTCCAAAAAGTTTGATTTTCTCACAACTTAACAGGATTTAAAAATTTTGTAATACAAATTTCTTATATTGAAGGAACAAAAACTTAACTTCTAGTAATTTTCCCCAAAACGTTTGCAATATAAGAGTTTTGATAAGAGAAGGTTTATCTGTTTTCTAACATATTCTATTTTTTCACTGCTAGTTTATTCATTTTGGTTTTTTTTTAACTCAATAGATGGCACTGAGATCCTTCAATTTATTTCTTATGGTGACGAGGCATTTCACCAAACATTATAGGCGTATGCAACTTTAAACGCAGGAAATTGAATTGAATTTAACGTTGTGGCTCTGCACTGATAGATTCATTTTCTTCACAAAGTGTTTGGAATTTTTACTTTTAACTGGTATGTTCTTTGCTTTTATATTTTATTGATATTTTTTGGTTTTATGATAAAATGATCTTTTTGTAGTTTGGTTTGATTCCATCTTGCTGTGGTATTATTTAGATTTTTGAAATAATGTTTTGATTATTATTGTATAATTTGTCTTTGATTTTATGATATTAATTTTTATCCCCCAAAACCTCAATTTCTTATGATTTTCGGGTCACGAGGAATCAATAGTTCGGAATTTTTTTGAGGGAAAGTCAGTTCCCCTACAGAAAAAATCTCTAGTTTGAATCCCTTCCTGAGAGTGACCCTTGAAAAGTCTTTAGGCTGAATTCATCTTTTCTTTTTTGTTCCTTTTTTGCATTTAATTTAATATTAATTCCTAATTTGGTTAAGTTTATTTGTGTTTTAGTTGTAGCAGCATTAGTGCTCTCTAAATACAATGCATCTTTTAATAATTTTGGTCCAGGAAATATTTACTTTTAATTGAATTTCATAATGATTGCTTTTTTGGTTGATAGTTTCTAAAAACTGAAATGATTCATTATTGTTAATGATGACTAAAAGATTCAATAATCATTGAAAACGAAACCGCATCATTTTATCTGATTATTGAAATGCTAGCTTTGTGAAAAAGTGAGTCTAGTTTTAAAAAAACAAAATCTATTGCTAAAAAAAAAAAAAAAAAAAAAAAAAAAAACGCGTCATTTTCCTTGAGTTTAAAATCATTTTGCCATCCTTGAGTCTGGGGCATCTGGCCTGTACCTAATGCACCTTGCAGTTCTACTGCACAGTTATCTAGTGTCCATAGATCACAGTTTAAGAATAAGAAACTTAATCGATTTCTTTTAGTCTTTTCCCCATATTAATGGGCGTATTATTGAATTTAGTCCAATTTTGGAACAAATTTTGATCTATCAAAAATTATCTCCTAAAGATATTTGTTATTCGTAACGTTTCCCACTGTGGTATCATAAACATTTTACCAGAAGAAGAAAATGTACCATCTCTTCGTCGAAAGACATTCTTATTTAAACTCTGTAGCAAATTGTAAAATATTTTATTGGCGAGATTTTACTTAATACTTTGGAGGTTTAATTTTGACAAAGTAACGATAAAATCTTCCTCAATAAAGTTTTGTTCTTCCGTAGTGAGAGTAATAATACCTTCCGAGAGCAAGGAATTTTCATACAAAAACCGGTGGGAAAATTCTGTCTTAAACTTTCTAGCATACTTTCTAATGAGTCTTATTCCCCTCATAAAACTTCGATTTTTGGACTCCACAAGTCCTTAAATTTTTCTTTTCACACTCGAGAATTGTATGTTTTGTAGTATCGTAAAGGAGACCAGTACTTGTGTATTAACTGCATGCCACTGGTTAGCAACAGTAAAGAAATATCGATCTTTAGCGTGAATTTAGCTTGTGATATTTGCCGATCAGTAAAGGTTAGTATACGAGTACCAGAAAATAGAATATATATATTTTGGACGCCTTTTTCTAACCAATTAAAAAAAAAATTGACAAATGTATCCACAAGATCACTTACCAAATTTCACTTATTCAAGTCATTGCGTTTTTGAGTTATCGCATTTACATGTTTCTGAAAGTACAGACACTCAGACCATCGGTTTCTTGACGGTATTGGTTTTAAATCTGTTGTGGATCTATGTTATTGATGTTTAATCTGTATACCAAATTTTATTTATCTAGCTCTTTACCTTTTGAAGTTATCGTGTTCACTTGTACTCGTTCAGCCGAACAGACTTCTTCGAATGAATTTTTCAAACACGGTTTTAAAAAACCGGTTTTTTAAAGTAAATTTGTCATATTTGAAAACCGGTTTTTAAACTAAGAAAACCGGTTTTCTATATTTCTATTCTTCAAAAAAAACAAAAACATTTTGAATTTTATCTGTTGGGACCGATTCGTTGAGCAGCTGAAGGCTTAGGGTGACGAGATGCCAATTTATCAACAAGTGAAGGTATATTTGAATCTCTGTTAAATGAACTAAAAAATTTTAAAAACTGAAATAAGTTTGAAATTATTATATGCTTTAGAAGAAAGAATTCAAGAAAGAAAACAAGTAGAATGAGCAACTCTTTTGCTGTATGTGCAAAATCCATAAAACATTTCTAGTTCAGCGAAGAAATGTAGTGTACCTCCTTTTGCTTCAAAAAACCGTAATTATTAAGTTATCTGGAAAGATATTGTCTAAAATATTTCTAAATTCTTATTTGGAAACAGATTCTGATGAAGAAAAATCGAATCTACTCATCAGAGTAATCCTTATTTAAAAGAAGTCATGGAAAAATCAATTCATAAGTTTCTTGAAGAGCCTGAAGAAAAACTTACAAATCCAAAGACACTGAAAGTTCAATTTTCATTATTTGAGGCAAAGAATAAAAGAACAAAAAAACTTAGATTTGTTATTTGATGCCTTGATAACTATAAAACCAATCTCAGTAGCTAGTGAACGAGTATTTTCAATTTCGGGCAATATTGTGTCCAAAATAAGAACAAGACTTAGTCACCATTCAGTGGATATTTGATGTTTTTTAAAATAATATTTTCTTAGGAGAAATTTAAATAAGGGAAAATAATATTCATATTATTTGAATTTTTGTTTGAGTTATTTTCTGTAAGTAATATGGATACGTAATCTTTAATTTTTTTTTTTTTTAATATTTTGACTTCGACTTTGATATTGATTTCGTATTTTGTTATTTTATATAAATTAAATAAAATATATTTCACTATTCTCTTTTTTTGGACAAAAGTTCGAAAACCGGCTAAAACCGGTTTTTTTTTTTTTTTTTTTAAATATTGAATTCGAAAACCGGTTTTTCAAAAAGTCGGTTTTTGTATAAACCTAGATATCAACAACTTTGGAATGGAGAATCTATGGCGAAGTTTGTCATTCTAGCTGAAAGTTTTTGAATTATCGTGTTCATAGAAAAACACACTTAATTCCAATAAATGTTTTGGAATTAATTATGTGTTCGTATTCAGAGAAGTTTGAAACGTGGAGATTCGACAAAATCTCGATTTCATTTTCGGCGATTACCATACTTAGCATATACTACGCAGACGAAAAAGTAACTGTCTGTATTTATCGAAAAATAAAATGTTTACAGTATATCATTGATAATATTTTTTAATAATGCATAATGCGATATTATTTCTAGAAATAAGTCACGAAGGATGTTATTTTTTCAAAAAAGAACACTGAAGCTTTTTCCAGTGAATTTTCAAATAAAAGAGAACCATAAATAGTGAAAAATAAAATATAAATTATATAAGGGACTCAACTGTATTTAAAAATCAGCAAGCTTAAAAAGCAGGAACTTTCTTGAAAAGAATTTGATATTTTTTTTCATAAGAGAACTGAGTACCTTTTTATGTTTTCATCTTTCTCAAAAAAAAAAAAAAAAAAAATCTTTTCTAAGGTTAATTATTGTGAAACAGGAAGAAGCACGTTATTGAGTGGAAAATAAATTTTCTTTTTATTTTAAATGATGAGAAAAGATATATAAATAAAAATCTAAAATCATCGCTTAATCTTGGCTATGTAAATTTCATTTTCACTGGGGAAGGGGAAAGAAAATTAATTACAAGAAAATGGAGAAACCTTTGAAAAAGCGAAAGGTGCTTAAAACGCTTGGAAAAATATTTTAGCAATTTGAATCTGCCTATTTGAATTTCTAAATTTAAAGCAACTGCTGTGAAATTTCGCTGTAATCATAGTACATTAATGCTTCATTTAAAAAAAAAATCAGAAGTGTGCTTTTAGGTTTAGATTTAATTGGTAAAAAATGCACTAATTTTTATAGCATTACAAAAATTCAAAATGATCCAAGTGCATTATAATCTAATATACATTATTTTATTCAGATCTTTTTAATGCACATTTAAGATTTTTACTATGTTTTGATGCGATTAAAATAGTAATTTTTATTTTTCGAAGAGATTTTCAGAAAATATTGCAGAGGAAAAAGCTCCTTACAGGAAAATGTGATATTGATAAACGATTTATTTCCAAAAGTATTAGGTAAAAAGTAAATATAAAAAGGATATTTTTATCACTAAAAATCTGCCTCGGATGATATCTAAGCATAGTTGATAAGTATTTTGTTTTCTGCAGCAATCGAAATGTTCACAATTGGTTGTAATTACGAGAAAAGAAAATTTTATTAAATAAAGATATAAATTACACACAAATATTTTTTTCAGGCTAATGACAGCACTTTTTTTAAAATTGATTCGAACTGAAAAAACCATACTAGCATTCGTTTTTTCACATTTTCTTTATCCACTACATCCTTAAGTGACAACTGGAAAATGTTTATTTTTTATCATTATTAAGGATACGTTTCTCTTCAATAATAGCACGCATGAAAGGTAATGGCTGTATATTGTTATTAGTGGTGATGAATAGTTTGTATGAAATAATTGCTATTGTTGCATAATAACAAATATTAAAGACGAAAAATCTGTTAACCCTATTTCTCATTTTCAATGTGTTCTTACAACTATACTACATGTATTTGGTTTAAGGAAGTGATTTTTTTTTTTTTTTTTTTTTTTTTGCATGGATAAAACTATTACTGCATTCATGGATATTTGCTAAGTCTGATACTAGTTTTATATGAAGTACTAGTTCAATGGTTAGATTAATGTTCTGTGTTAGAAGCTCCGTGGAAGCTATTTTGGAATGGAATTTATAATTTTGAAACATGTTCATTTAAATAGGACACAATCTCATCTTGAGCACTCTCTCTAAATTTTTACACCACACTAGCGTTCTGGTATTGGTGCACCAATATTGATATATAAATGCACATAAAAGAAATTACTTTTGCGTCGAATCTTAATTTAGACAATTTCTCTTGCTACATGAGCTTCTTTGGAAAGAAAGACGAATGCCTTTTTTTAAATTGGAAAATTGAACTTTAATAAGAATCACTTTTGAATAGAAAAATATACAATCCTCGTAATAAATTTAAACGGGTTTTTATGCTCTACAGCTTTCATGGAAACTTTTAGGAATTTTCGAGTAATTTAGAAAAAAAAACCTTCACCTTTCCCACATTGCAACTAAAGCTCAACTCATCGGAGAGGACAAACGTAGAATAGTGATAATGGACTCTGATTAAAGCAATAAAATTTTACGTATAAATTTTTTCCAATTTATATTGCCGGGTCACTGGCCTATTCCGAAATTAAGATGGAATTTTCGCTCCCTAGCCCTCAAACAAAAAAATAGCAATACGGAAAAATACTGTAGAATGTTGGGAACTTAGAAGTATCTTCTAATATATAAAAATGAATTTTTGTTTGTTCGTATTTTACGAGTTACCGTACCATTCATCCGATGGCGATAAAACTTTGCCAACTTATTGCTTGCACTTGTGCGAAGGTTATAGGCATAGTATAATTATTACATCTAATATATAAAAATGAATTATTGTTTCATCGTATTTTATGTGCTGCCTTACCTTTCATCCGATGGCTATAATACTTTGTCAACTTATTGCTTTGAACCTAGAAAATCGACGTTTTTCACATGGCCAATTGTATGTTGGATGCTCACGAGTCGGACAGGTACGAAATGTTTTTGCTGAAGACAGAAAAGAAAAAAATATTTACCCTAAAATATACTTGAATAAAAAAGTAAAAAAATTGAATAAATATTATTTATACTTCTCCTTTATATATCATTCAATTTCATTGAATGCATTCATTGTCGACAAGAAGATAAATATCGCTCTTTTTATCATTCCTAATTAAACAAGATAGCTATTTCAAACGATATTTCCAAAACTATTTCTTCTCTACAGCAAAGAGCCGAGTACCAGGTGGTTTAAAATAAAATGAAAAAGTTCATGGCGGAAAGTAAAACAACCCTTGGTTTAAAATCATTCCAATTAAATCGTTTGTTGTCTAAAATTACTGGAATATGTTTCCTTCTTCTGATAGAATCTTTCTACTTTTGCGCATTATTGAGTGAGTAAAAAAAGAATATTCTGTAACTTTTTACAAGTCTGGTGGAACTGATTCTTCATTTCATCACTAGACAGCGCATTCACAGCCTTTGACGTCATCGGCAGCCGCCGATTTCAGAGCAGATAAGTTGGACTGGCATTCTCTAGCAGGAGGAACTGACAACAAAATGCCGAAAATCGAACATAGTTCTCCAGCAAAAAAAATTAGCAATAAAAAAAAAACCTTGGCTAGAAATTTTGAGTTGAAGGGTGTTTCAACGAAAAACCAGGGATTAACTGTGCATTAAACATAATAATAAGAATAACTGGTAAGTCTTTACATGTATTTAAAAACATATATATGTAAACAAGTACTTGCCTCTTTTGGCCAAAAATACATATAAACAAAAAAAACATACATTTTTTAAAGAATTGTTGTAAAGTGTGAGATTTTTTTCAATGAGATTCAGTATAGACAATCTCACTTAATGCATCATATATGTAAGACAAAGTGCAATGTTATTAGTGTGAAATTCCCTGGATACACTACAAATATAGGCACAATTCTCAAGGCTATCTTTTAAGCGATACATTTTTGTTTGCAGCATTCGGGGTAGGTAGATTTGTAATTTGATTTATGGTCCCCATTTTTAATAGTCAGTTTTCAGTTAAGCATGATTTAGTTAATTTTGAAAATATAAATATTCTGTTTTCTTGCGTTGATTTAGTTGTAATAAAAAGGAAATATTTTAAATTTCGAATTTTATTTTGGGGAATTGAAAAAAAATATTTAAACTTCAACGTTTAAAAATTTGTTAGCAGAAATATTTCATTAATTTAATCTTATCTTCTAGCTTATTTTGGACACTATTGCAAATTACAATGTAAATTTATCATCAATAGGTAAAAAGCTAATGGGGATTTCTATCTTTCTGGGACAATCTATTTCGGCAAGCATTAAAAGCTTTAAAAATAATTCATTTTTTTAAAAATAGAACTAAAACAATACACCTCTAAAGAGAAAAAGAAAATATACCGAACAAAAGAAGTAAATAAATACAATAGATTCTGTAACTTTAATTTCAAAAAGGAAAATGCAAGAAATCACATTCTGATTTGTAATTTAAAACAAATATTTTCAGGTGTTATCGATTTCAATGTCGTTCTTAGTCATCGTGCTTTTAAAGGATGCAATTGCTACTTTTAAAGAAAAAAATATCTTTAATACATTTTCCATGTGTAGAAATTTTGAGGGATTATGTGTGTCATGGCAGATTGGTAAGCATGTTAAGTACTGTCTGACGATCTATCGGCATTTCAAATAAATCGCTTCAGTTTAAAAATAAGTATTTATAAAAATTGTGACAGATAACTTTTTTTGCTCAGAAATTAAGACAGGGTTTTTTAAATAAGTTTAAAATACTTTAATGAAGTCATTATTAACATGGTAAGTGCCACGTCGGTTATTAATGACCGACTCTGAATTTTCCGTTCGGGCAGCGTCAATGATTGGTGACTGATGTTAAATTTTCCGTACAGTCGTCGGTGACTGAAAGTATAAAATATGATATAAAACAAAACAAAAAAATTACTTCTTATTAATAAATGCTCCCAAGTTTCCCTTATCAAAATATTTTAAGGGTTACATTCAAGTAATGTAAATACCTTACTTGTAAGATTAATCTAAATGTCGAGGGAGACAGCGGGCCAAATGGAAAGGAAGGCAACTTTAGGTTGGCAACAAAAGAAGACTGGCAAATTTTAAAGAAACAAGAAATCAACCCAAATGCTTCATTTTTAAACAATGTGAATTTAACAAATAATCAAGAAAAATATCAAATTCATTTTGTCTCGATTTCGGATCTTATTGATCATCAATTTCAAGACAAATTTCAGTCAAAATAAGCGTTTCATTAATTTTTTTTAACGAAATATTAAATTTTACTAAAACCGTTTCACTTTTCCCCCTTTTAGAAATTGAACTAATGTCTAAATATGATTTTGAAATAAAATTACCTTTTCTATGGTTCTTGAAAAAATAAAGACAAAAATATCTGCAGAGCTCGGAAATTAAAGTTTCATTTTATATCTTCTGAGTCAACAGAAAAGAAGACTCACTGATTTGATCCAGAAAACTTTGGTAAATTATTTTTAACGGTTTAGAATTTTCAGATGTTAGGAGTTCATTATTGCCTTGATTCAAACTAACTTTCACTTATGTTTTAAAGCAACAGAGAATATTTTGCTCAAGTTCTTTTTTTTCTTTCGATTTCTGTCTTTTTTTTTCTGTTTTAAGCATTTTCTAGAACTTTCACAGCTTCATTTAGAATTCTGAAACATTCTTGGAGATTTTCTTTGTTTGTGTTTAGCTTTGTTTGAAGTTTATCCTGATCCATTGTTATTCAAATCATAACAAAAAGGTTTATTCAATGCAGATGTAAAAAATGTTTTGTTTCTCAAGATTTTGTACATTATTTGTCTTATCCGAAATGGTGTTTTTCAGAGTACGATAATTAAAAAAAGATTTCAATTGAATGTCTTGAAAAAATATTTAGTATTAAATAAAAGTAAAAGCTTCTAACCATGAATATGATAGCTATAAAATAATTTTACATAATACGAGAGAAAAACCGTTTTTTCTCCTATAAACTTTGGAAATTCGATAATTGAATCGAATAACAGCCTTAGGAATGTTTGCCACTCTAACCGCATTTTTACAGTCAACAGGTGATTTTACAGTCAACAGGTGATTTCCGTTCTTCATATCGACTTTTTAAGGACCGAAAAGTTCACTGAATGCTCATTTTAATAAAATAATGTTAATGATAAATTTTCTTCTTGAAAGGTAATTTGAGGAGATGAAAGTTTCAAAATCGCATTTCCATCACAGAAAGAATGCCATAAGATTTTAAAATGGTTCAGTAGAAAGTATTTACAAACGGCATTATTTATTATGTTAGGACGGAGATTCTTTCTTACTTTTGAAATACAGGGCGATTCATAAAGTACAGTGCACTCCGGAGTATCCGGTTCGCGACTATCTCGCCTAGTTTTCTTTTATCGTAATTAAATGAGTAAGGCAAGGCATCTAATACGTCATCTATTAAAGAGTTTTTCAAAACCTAAGAACTGCATGTTTTGATTCTTCTTTTAGGGTTACCTTTACATGTGTGTATAATTCTTTATCAGTGAAAAATGAAAAGTTTGACCCAATTTTCTTAAGAATTAGGTCTATGATTTATGTTAATGCTTTGTCTGTGTTTCCTGCATTTTAATTTGGATATTACTGAAATTATTTTAAAATGTTAGCAGTTTGTATCCTATCACTTACTTTTTTACTAATAAATTCTTGAAACGTGCAGCGCAGTGTATAAACTACCTGTAAAAAGCCTTCTATTTTATGTCTACACTTTACCAGCAACTGCTTCTATGATTCACCGGGCCGCGGCTGCGTTCATATTGAGATCAAATAAGGGCTTAGTGCTCAATAAGAAGTGAAAAAATACTTATTACAACAGTGAGTTTTGGATAAAAACTGTGTCTTCTGGTGCTGGTGAACAAAGAAATGAATTCATAGAACTCCGGCCTTTTTGTTACCAAGCCAGTCTTTCAGCCACATTAGTCCGGGTACTCAGATGTGTACTGTATACACTTTATTGATGTTCTAAAACAATAACAGTCAAAAATACGAATCAACTTAGCGAATCGTAAAGCAGATGTACTCTTAAAGTTTGTGTCTCGCCCTTGACAGAAGTCACATAGGCAGTAGCATGTGTCGTAAATAATCAGTCGAAATGGCGGCGTCTGCAGTGAAGCAGACGCCGTTTTGTGTGTTCTTCAATTTGGCAAAACAGAATCTACCACTGCTGTGCAATGGCATTTTCAATCACGATTTGGAAAAGAAGTTCTTATTAGAAAAATCTATCTCTCCATGGCATGAAAAATGTATAACTACTGGCTGTTTGTGCAAAGATATAAGTCCTGAATGACTGACTGCATCACAAGAAGTCGTCATTCAACGAAGCCCGGAAAAGTCAACGCAGAGTCTAGATTTCTCAGCCCATCATCTGGAGAATTTTGAGAGAGAAGTTGAAAATGATTCCAGACGAAGTGCAAGTGTTACAAAATCGGAATGATTTGGTTAAACAAAAGTTATTTGAATTTTGTGCCGATATGCTGCATTTTGAAAATGCTGATTTTGCCGATCACTTAGTTTTCATTGAGGAAGCAGCATTTCATGTCAATGGGAAGATACACAAGCACAATGTTTCCTTTTGGTGAAGAGAGAATCACAAATTCGCAGTGCAACGCAAGCGAGATTCCCATAAGGTAAATTTATTTAGTTACGCTTACATTTAACTTTTTCCCCCTGAATTTTTTTATTATTAATTTTATTTTTATACTGAAACCAACTCTCTTAAAAGGTAGAAAGAATTAAATTATTTTTTGTTAGTTTCTCATAATATTTGTTACTTAAAAACTACTAATTATAATATAGATAATAAATTAAAATAAAAAAAAATCTGTTTTGTAAAGCAAAAGGGAACCCCCAAATCTGAATTGCCTAAAACTCCTACAGACCGTAATACGTCTTTGAAAGTATATAGAAGTATTTCTTACTTTTCTGTGCTGATTGAAAATAATAACTTGTTCTGTAGGCTCTTCGAACTTGAAAATAACTGATGAAGTTTTCAGAATCTATAGAATAAAAGTTTAAAAGAAAGCTTTTCCTTTCCTGAATGCAACTGAATGATACTTAGATTCTTCGTCCCCTGGTAATGACACCCAGGGTATTCGCCCTTGTTATGCTCCTGGTCAGATAACAATGGTCAAGTACCAATGGATGATAAACAAATTCCATTCAGTCCTGTTCAAAATTTAAAAAAGGCCCATAAATCGACCAGGAACCAAACAAATTCCGAATGTTCAGTCTCTTTCATGTATCAAGGGTGAAGTTTCGATGAAAAAATGGCAGTTTTCTTTGACGGATATACCCCTCACAATGCGTTCGGTACTCCAAGGCAGTCGTCAAAGAACACCTAACGGTAAAGCTGCCCACTATTCAAAAATTATTTCTATGATCTATACAATTAGAATTTTAAGAAACTTTTTGATGCGAAAAACTCGACATGTATCTTTTTAAAAGAGAAGATATAATATTTACAATTTGCATTGTACTTAGGATATAATCTTTATCTACGTTCTTTATTATCTACTTTTATCATTAGCAATTTCGATTTTTCCAAAGATTTAATTAATCCAAAAGATTTAATTCTAACAGAAACGAATAAAAATCAACTTGAGGCTACCTTTCTGGATTTAAAAATCGAAATTGCTAATGATAAAACAATAGTTGGTATATACGATAAAAGGGGTGAATTAATCTTTAAAATAACAAAACTATGTAACTACCATTCCAATCTAAACTCTAAAATTTTCAAAAATCTAATTTTTTCACAAGTTAACAGGATAAAAAGGGTTTGCAATAATAAAAATTCCTATATTGAAGCATCAAACAACCTCATTAAAAATTTAATTAAAAATGAATTTCCTAAAAATTACTGTAATGTCAATTTTTTAATTAAACAAGGTATGGTTTGGGATTAATCCTTTGGTTTAAATAAAAAAATAGAACTTTCCTTGCATATTTTATCACTCAATAGATGGCACTGGGAGCCTACAATTTTTACCTAAATTACTGTAAGCTTTGTGCTTTTAATAAGCGGGAATCACAATCGATAGCTTAAAATTTCCTTGACTGCTGATGGTATGTTCTTGCCTTTTCGTTTTTTCTTTAGTGTTATTTTATGGTATTTTGGTTTTTATTGTTATCTTTATTATTGTATTTTTACTTATTGGTGGTTTTTCTTCTAATTTGTTTTGTATTTTCCTTTCTGTTAAAATGGTATATCTCTTGGGCTTAATTTCAGGGGATTTTCGGGTCACGAGGAATCATTATTAGACTTCATTGTCTGCATTTCCTCAACAGAAAAAAATCCCTTTTTTCGAATCCCTGCCTGAGGGTGACCCTTGAAAAAGTCTTCAGGCCGGATTCTTTTTTATATTTTGTTATATCGTTTTTATATTTTGTTATATATTTTTATTTGGTTTATTTGTTTTTCCTATTAACTTGATTTTTATACTTTTGCATCAGTTCATCTGTGTTTTAGAAGTAGCTGCATTTGCGCTCTCTAAATACTATGAAGTTTTTTTCCTGTTCCATTTTTGGTTTTAGTTTGAATAGGAAATAATTTTTAGTTGCGATTTCGAAACTGTTTTGTTTTCGTTTTAGTTTCATTTTCAAACTATTTCTTACTTTAGATTGGTTACTAATATATATATATATATATATATCAATTACAAGACTTATTGGACGAAAATGGGAAAGTTGCAGAAAATGATGGAAAATATTTTGATTGATGTATATTGCACCAATTTTTCTGAATAAATGCATTTTTAAAATGGGGAAAAATGATCAAAATACATACAAGTATTTAATATTTGATAAGATTGAAAAGCATGAATTTAATTGAATCATTCTACTTCAAGTTATAATGCATGTAAATTGAAAAAGTGTTTATACTACAGTATTAAAACAGAAGAAAAACTACAAAATTACAACATACCTTATAAAGCCTATTTCATCTTCAGTCTCAACACGAAATTTCAATTAAAACCAATACAATGTGTGTTTACAATGAAGTCTCTGAAGTTGTAATTCAAAATATCATTTGTTTAGTTCAAGTATTTTGACTAGCTTCTTGAAGTATTTTCGTGCTTATTAAACAAAATTAAATCTCCATATATCCAGGAACGATAATTAGTGAGGAAGCTTATAAATCCTCTTGGACAACGAAGATCTAAGAGACTTAATGCGATAACCTAAGCAACTACATCGTGATCCAAGATGTTAATGGCGCCATGTAAAAGTTTTAATAAGATTCTTCAACAATATTGAAATCCTAGGCGACAGAAGCCGAGAACCCTTTCTCAGAGCTTAATAGAATTCTCGAAGCAATCATTTTAATAAATAATCGATAGATACATTTCCAGATTTCATAGGTTAATGAGTTCTGAATTTATTTCTAAATTTAAACATTGGAAACAGATCGAAAGAAAACAGTATAAACATGTAGCAGAAAATATCAATCGATAAATTTTCATCTAAATTATTTCGCAGACGATTGTTGCATGAATAAATATTTGTGCAATCAGAAATACTGAATTCCTGCGCGGCTCTTTAATTGGTATCCATAGATTATGCCGAAAAGTAACTAATGTGGTATTTGCAGTAAGACGCTTGCTACTTTGAAGAGTAATTATAAAACGAAAGATCTGAGAAATAATTATCAGAAATAAAATTATTGTAGAGGCGATCAGAAATGGAAGATGACGTTTTTCAAGAGTTGAAATACACCCAAAAGTTCATAAATGGTATTTATTGAGTTCTGTCTTTGCAAATTACTTTTATCTAATAAAATAGCCCAGATTATCATTTGTTGTATTTAGTAATGTTAAAGGTTCAACGGTTATTCAGTAAGAACATTTCAAGATTTAAATGCAAACGCACCCAATCAGTCCTGGAGTGGAAATTTAGCACTGTTCTCTGAAAATAATTGTTTTCCTTAAATAGCAATTTACAAGAGACATAGGCAAAATTAAATAGTTAGGTCAGCAATATTCCCTTCCAAGAACATTTAAAACTTGTAAAAGCAACTACTTGATATATCCGGCGTGGGATTAAAATCCTTTCATTTATAATATTTTTAAGGTAGAAATTACTTGTATAAAATATCATATGTTAAACGCTTTTTAAATATATATGCATTGCAATAAAATTAAAAAAAATAGTTAGGTCAAAGTTTTAATGTTACCTATCGAAGTAGTACCTATAAATTTCTTTGTTCAGAAATCCTCTGCATTAAATTTTCTGAAGAATTAATGATAATTGAAAGATAAATTGTATATAAATGAAGCCGATATCGTTAGAAAAATAAAACATTTAATTAAAAAATGATGGAAATCTTTTTTGAAATAATTATGTGGAGAAAAAAAAGGAAAATATTGGTTAATTTCTCATAGCTCACTCTATTATACTTGAAAGCCTGATTTATGGGAGAACTTGAGCATTACTGATCTTCAAAAGAGTAATTTTGACGAAACCATCTCTGGATTAGATCGAACATTTTTCCCGATGCTTCTAATCAGCGCTGTTCTTTGAATTGTTAGATTCCGGTAGAATATTGAAGAAGGGAGGCAGGGGGAGGAGTAAATAAGAAATATTTTATCGTTTGGTGAGTGTTATTTCTCATTAAAGAAAAGAAATTACGGTATTAACACATGAATCATTTTTCCTATTACAGGAAATTTTTTATCGTACATCAAACAAAACAATGTTGTCAAATTGATCAATTTGTCTGAGTTCAACGTTATATGCAACCGGAATATTTTAAATATTTAAACATCTACTAATAATTCCGGCCGACGCATATGGATAAGCCCCATTAACCAAGCATACAATTTGCTTCTCTATACAGACATGGGATTTTTTCAAAGCTTATGCTGAATTATGCAGGGATAGAACTGAATAAATATTTTGGTTTGATTATCTCTATCTTGTAACAGCCTGAGGGCAAAATCTAACAAGGAGGTAAATCTGTAGCATTTCCAATGAATAATTTCTGTGCATTCCGTAGAATTAAAATTGAGGTTTGAAACTTTTGCCTGTTTTAAAATTTGTTTAATGTGTTTTCTTTCATCCAGTATCATATCCTGCCTGTCATCAAATTTTCAAAATGGGAAAAAAATTTATTCACAAGGTCAATAATTTTAAGCAAGCTCTCTACGGAGATAACTACTTGTTTCAAAATTAAAACATGTATTTTGTATCCCCTGTGAAGTATTTTCTGTGTTTAACATAGGATCATTGCAGCATGTCTAACTTCATAATAAATTAAACCATTTCTTGCAGTTGTTCTGAGGTTATCTTTTTCACTCAAGTACATGTCTGAATTGTCTTTACTATTGTAGATCATCTGCAATGTAACTATTGGCCAAGATAGCAAACGACCAACTCTTCGATGCATATTCCAGATTTTATGATAATATTCAACCCTATTGAGTATTTTTCGGGCAACATTATAAATAGATCTTGAATGCTAGAGCTCTCGCATAGTTAAGGCTTCAAAGTATCATCTAATATGAAGAAAGAGTAAATTACCATCCAAAAAAAGCAAGAGACAATAAGATGCTCTAATAGTTGATGTGTTTCCAAATGGTCATTTAATTTTTAATAATTTTCGTGTTCTTGACATTTGTTCTTAATAAACAAATGTTACAGCAATATTGAATCTCAGGTTTGAAACGTGTTACCACAAACACAGAAAATCGATGTTGATATTTTAAGACCTAAATAACTTTTTTACTGCATTCATATTGACCTGCTGCTATTTATTAGCAAGGTTATGTAGGAAGAACATAAAAGTGATTAGGCGATATCTAAAATATGTATTAAAAATATATATATTAAATATATATTTTTGCTAACGTTGGAGAAATGTGCAACCGGAAATTACCGACCGATTTCGATAAAAAAAAATCCTTTAACTGCATCTGTAATAAGCGGATAGACACAAGTTTTAAATTTCGAAAAAGTAATGGGGAACAATCAATTTCTCACCATTTAAGATATTCAAGAGTTTCTGCGGACGATATCAAACAATTTTATTCATTTTATTTCTTCCTAATTCACAAATTCTTTATGACTCGAGAAATATTGTTTTTTCCCTCTCTCCCAAATGAGACGCAAATGCAGCGAAATTTAACTCTTCGTATTGGCAATGGAAAAGTTCCATTAGCAACTTAGTAGCTAAATTATGGTTGAATAGAGAGGAATGATTACTTAGTTGCAATACGAGATAGGATTAACAAAATATCTATCAAACTTCATAAGTTTAGAAAATTATCAATCATTTGAGGCATTTCTTAGAACCCACTAAGATTTTTTCCCTTCACTGTATACAAGCAAAATGCGATGGAATTTCATGACATTTTTACTAACCTTTATTAACCCCATCCAGTAAAATGACGCATATAGCTCGTCATTGGTTTTTCTTGCCATATAGCACAAAGACGAGCTATACTCGTCATACGACTAAAGTTACTGTTGAATGAAATAACAAATTTGGTTTAAAATTTCTAGTGTACTCATCTGGAAGCATTTTTATTAGTCATGTTGATATCACAGATCTCTACCTGGTATTGTTTACCGTTAGACTGTCCTGGTAGAAGTTATGGCCAAATTGTTGTTAGTCAGTGGATTTCATTCTTATGAACATTTAGCGTGAACATCTGTCTTACTAAAGAAAAGCATACTGTGAAATAAACACAGTAACGAATAAGAGTAGTGCCCGCTATGAAGATCAAGGTGACTGGAGGGATTCAGAAAAATCAAAAGAAATAAGCATACATTTACCTGATACTGATAATGAAACTATTAGTAAGAAGACGAAAACGCGCTTGCCGACTAACAAGTGATTTTAGAGAGTGCTCGCTCTATAGTCATAGACATAACATCAGAAGAATTGATTTGAAAGGAAATAAGATAATGTGCCTGAAATAAATAAATAAAAAAAATTACGGGAGTGCTTAGCATAAACTAGGCAATAATCCGAAGTTATTCGAGGTTTTTGAAAGAGTGTTGAATCTGAACTTCAAAATTACAATTATATCCATATAAATAACATAATTTTAATTAACAATATGTAAGAATTATAAAATAAACTAAGTTTTCTTAAATGAAAATTAGTTATTTCATGCAAAATTTTTCATTATTATATCTTACAGGAAGGGGTTAATAATTAAGTAAAAACTTTTTGACTAAAATTATGGATCTAAAATATATAAATTTTATGACTATCCTCAACATACAAGAGGACCAAGATGCTTAATTATAATACATTCAATGAAGAATGCATAAAACTATTTTATTGAAAAACGTGCGACTAAATTTCTTAACTTTTCTACTACGAATCTGAGTCTGCCATAAACTGATTACTGATTATTAACAAATTGCGAGGACAAAGAATGAAAAGCAAATCTTAATGATTTAGACAAGACAATCCTTTGCAAGAAGCATAATTTAAAGAGATTCAGGGAGATATAAGCTGATGTTATTCTTTTTCGATAAAAATAAACAAATTCACACATTGAATTTTATTCATCAATAAACCAGTCGCATTCTTTTTGTTTGGAATTTTTTCATTTTTCGGTTGAAGCTCACTCCTGTATATTTTTAAACCCAAAATCATACCTAGAGTATCGATTAAAAAAAAGACATCGTACCCATCAACTCTAGAGGAAAAAAAGATTAGCCATTTTGTCTTCCCTCAACTAAATGCAATATAATTCAGAGAAAAACAATGGTTTTTTTGAGTATTTGAACTCCGCTTGCGGATATAACTTTGGACAAAATGTTTCTGACAGCTTAGGAGAGGCAAAACTATAAAAAGATACAGTTTCTACAAACAGGGATGAAATGCAATGCTTTCGCATCGATTTAATACCTCATTCCTTCAGTAGAAATCAGAGCAAATATTGGAGAAAGTTATTTCGAGTGCTTTTTTGAAAAGTCAGAGTGGAAGAAAAATATTGGTAGAAAATAAATGTTGTGTAGGTAAAAGTTTAACTCAATAAAATATTTATGTTTAGGAAGAGATTGTATTCAGAACTATAGAGTTAATGTTATTGATAAAAGGTTTCTAATTTTCTAATTTTTATTTTGATGCTTTTGACAAAGTTATTTTGATTGCTTTGGAAGTATCGGGATAATAAATGTTTATTTTATTTTATTTTTTAATTAAAAATAAAAATCATGGACTGAACATGAAATAACATGTCACCTTAAAAATAAAAGACGTTAATTTTTGTATATTTTGGTCAATCCATTTTCGTCGATGACTCCTTTGCAATTAAATGAATTCGTACATTTTCTTTTCTTTTCCTTAATCTGGAATGTTTTTTTAATCTTTACTACGATCACTTTACTCTTGATTTTGATTTTTTTGTTAGTGTTTAAAGGAAATATACTGAAATTTATTTAGGGAACCATTAACAGGGAGAAATTTAACGACTATCGATGAATTTCGTTAGTTTCTTTTTAAAATAAAACGTGTTATTTCTAGAAGCACGTGAATGTAATGCTATATTTATCTTAATATCGGCAAATGAAACTTTGTTCACTTTGAAGAAGATGGCCACGATGCGAAACATTAATATGTTTCTTGGGATGCCTTTGAACTTTGTATATTTCTCGTAATGTGATCTTACACAACAACTTTTATTGTATTCTAAGACTACCATCTCCTGCGTAAATACAGAAACTAAAATTGTGGCATTGTCTCAAAGAAATATCTGTGATTTGAAGGCCACGGTGGCCTGGCGGTAAGTTCTAGGATTTGGAACCGGAGGGTTTAAAGTTCGAGACCCGATTCCACCGAAAAACCTTCGTGAAAGCGGGTCTGGCGCATGTTAAATCTATCGGGGCCAAACGTGCTCCCGCTGGTGTGGTAGGGAAGTTTGAAGAGGGATTTCCAGCTCAGGTGTCGTTCTTTTCATCTGACCATGATTCAGAATTACGAGGTCCGTCCCAAAATAGCCCTAGTGTTGCTTTAAAACTGGACGTTAATATAATTAAACTGTGATTTGAAGCCATGTATCCTTTCCCCAGCGCCCTGAAAATTTCGTATTGTGGAGTTTTACTTTTAAGAAAACGAAATACGTATACATTTTTAATAAAATAAACGACTTTATTTTCCCTTAATCATCCTCAAGCATTTTGTAAATAATGAAAAAAAAAAAAAATTGAATTTTTGTCAAGTTCTTTATTGAAGCAGCTTTTCAGAAATTGTATCAAATATTCTGTGAAATCAACATATTTCTTTCCATCGATCATATCATGTGTTTGATGTAGAATGGTCGAACCTGGATTTTGCGTCATAAAATTCCAATAAATCAATCCGCTGATTATTTTTGAAATGCGAAACCAAACACAATGTCATTACTAAAAAGTCGTATTTGATCAATTATGAATTGCAAATGATATAATTAGCAATTTTGCTTTTGTGCCGACTACATTTGTCTACACATTTGCTCCTCAGAGAATGAAGATTACGTGAACAATGATAAATACTAGAATTCGTTAATTAACTCATATGAAGATTCCCTGCAAAATATAAGAAGAAACAAGATCTTAGGAATAATGGATATCGAATTCAATACATTCAATAATTACAGATAGAACTGATTACATATATTTTAAAAATGCATAGCTACAGTTCCAGACATTTATATATATATATGTTAAATAGTATCATTTTTGAGTAAACACTGGTGTTTTTTGCATCACTATATACATAGCCAACGCAAATCATATGCACAGACACAATTAAACCATGACTTCTTTTCTATGATTATCAAGATGAGAATTATGCTGTCAAAATTAGTTTCGAAATGATACGTTGCTATTCTTGACTGTAACGTTTTCAGAGTGATTTTCCAGTAAGAACCTTCAAGGAGCTGCTGATCTGCCTACGTTTTGATTAAATATCCAGAATTTTCATATCCCGTTTCATTGGCTTATTATTCATAGTAATTACCATTTTCAATTCATTTATCAGATCATTGAAGTTATACAATATTCAAGGCTTTTGTTTCATCATTAAATGGGCGCATCGATCTTCGAGTCTGAGTCATCATTTCAGAGCTTCAGAATATAATTCATATCCTGAACTCGCCAGGCTCTTTGCATCAGATTGTAATATTTCCTCATTTACAGACGAGTGATCCTATCCAATTAAATACGTATAAATTAGTTATTTGAACCGTACCATGAATATAGCAACTGTCGTTAAAGTGATGCAAAAACGTGACTTAAGTATTGGGCATCGAAGATATGAATACACTTTGAACTTGAAATGATTTATTGATTCCAAGAATAACCTGCTTCAAAAGAGAGTATATTTAAGCTATTGCAATGAAAATGACTTTTTCTGAAGTACATCAAAGGATGAAATCTCAAGGAGTTCAAATAAGAGAAATTGAATCAGCAGAAAACACTCATCAAGAGAGATTCGTTTTCTTTTTTATCTCACAGCTCTGCGACAAAGAAATGTGGTTTTCGGGAAAAATATTTCCTGATAAATGAATAAGGAGCAAGTCTTGTGAAAGATAAGATAGAAATGGATTGATTTCATTGAAGCTCAGTTTAGTTTCAAATTGATAAAAGGAGAAAACACGGCAATGATGTACTTCAGAATGAATGTTTTTAGTCATCGCTTATCTAATTTTTGTTCCACTTCGATTAAAAAAAGACATTATTGAAATTCAAATTTCAGAATAAGTGTACTGTTCACCAGGTGTCATTGCAATATTTCACAACCATTTTTATTCCAGTTTTGTATAAAATAATGCATTTTTCTCGAATTATAAAAATTAATTCTCTTTGCATTCATTGTAATTTTTTAGTAGAAAGAAAAGTTTTTACGGGATACAGCACAAATGTCTTCTGAATTTTTGTATTTTTCTCAAGCACAATGAAAGAATATTTTAATTTTGAAGCAGTTTGGTTTCTTAAATTTGTTTGATAATGTTAAAAATATCATCAGCCTGTTTTTGTTTGATTTTTCCCTTATAAAAATGTATAGAAAATGTTAAAGCAATAGATAAGATTATAAAAAGTCTTATTACGAAAAATTAATTGCTCTGGATTAAAGTCAAACCATTATGAATAATTTAAGAATTATTCACAGTATTTCATCGAATATTCATACATAATTCACGGATCAAAAAAATTTCAATAAGACGTTTTTTAAACAAGATACCTTTCTATCGATAATTACCTTAGTTCAACAAGTTTTAATTTCGTACTTTGAAACAACGAAAGGATTTAATTTTCATAACCTGCAAGAAACAACGCTGCTCTGAGGTTCAAACAAGATGTTCATATTAAAATGAACTGAACTTCCTTTGTTTAATTACAGGAAATTTAACTTAAATTCTTTTTCGTCAAATTTTATCTTTGCCCTACCATTTGTTCCACCTTTTATGTATTTATTCTTTTACCAGTGATTGCTGATACAGAGTTGTTACGAAAGAGTGTGGGGAAATAATTAAAAAGCTATTCATACAGGATTTCATTTAGCAATTTAAAGCTTTTTTTTCTCTAAAAAATAATTTATATCATAAAAATTTTAAATGCACTTTAAAATTAGCATTATCAGTGGCGCAAACAATGATTTTCATTATTATATGGAATTTCAATGAAAAGAGAATCACAAGTAGTTTCCATGCACAAAATTTAAACTTTTGGAGCTATTGATTTATAAGGGTGCCCCCAAATTTTTTAAAGTATATTTTTAACTGGTAAGTAATTTATGAGCCTCGGTATTTTCAAGATTTAAAAGCATAAATTATTATTACTTATTCTTGCTTTCGTACAAAAATAATTTTTTTTTATGTAATAAATCTTATTCTATTTTTCAGATATTTCAATATCGAAGCAAAAGTACATAAGTTCAAAATTATTTTCTTAATTTTTAACTGTTATGGAGTTTAATTGATTAATGTTTATTTTTTAAAAAACAAATTTCGCAGATATTTTATTAACACTTTTTTATTCCAAAATATTTATTGGCATAAAATTGATATTTCCTTAGAAATTTTGAGTCTCTTATTCTATATTTATCAATCTGTTATCTTTGTTACAAATCACTTCGTAGCCAATGATAGATAATCTGCGTAATCTATTTTGGAATCAAAACTGTAGCAAAGAGTTATTAAAAATGAAATTTCCTAAATAGAAAAGAAATTTCCAGCATACTAGGGTTATTACTAATTCTAATTGGAATGGATTTAAAATGTGTTGAATGAATTTAATCACAAAATTTATAATTAAAATGTTTATGAAAAATTCCTAATTTTTTTTGTTTGTACTTTTTATCGGTAAAGAATTTTTTAGAAAACTTAGATGAAATTTGTCTTTTCGGTTATCTACACTGTCCTGATTAAAATTTATATTTAGCATAACAATTACAGAATTAAACTTCAAATCTTGAAGTTTTGAACTACCCTTTGCAGTCCAAGAAGTTAAAGATAAATTATTAAATATTACTTTGTCAAAACAGGGAGGGGAATTTTTGATATGAAAGTCTTTTGCAAGTATTCATTTATGAATCGAGTTATAGAAAAAGAATCTGCATTAAACAGCACCTGAGAAAATTAAATTGGGATTCATGCTTAAAACAGAATTGATGCCAAATCGTTTTACATTTCAATGTGTATTTTTTAAAGTAAAAACTCTAGTATATAGTTAATTAAAAATAAATAAATGTAATGCAATAACTTTAAAGTTTTAATATAAATATTTTGTTTATGAGTTTTTAAATTTATTCTTAAATTTTTTCCAGTTCTCTATTGATTTTGAATTGATTGGCAGTTTTTTTTATATATAACAAAGGAAGAAAAATCACATGTGGAAGTTAAAATGATTTGCAAATTTATTAAGAATAATACCCGAATTGATGTGATATATTGTATACTAACCATTTTCGGCGAGAAGTTGATTCGTCGGGAGTAATTACATGTGAAAAAATTCAGTAGAATCTATTGTATGTAGCTTAGTCATCATTCTTCCTCTATCAATATATTTTTAAACTTTAAAATTTTGATGGACAAGCAGCTTGTGCAATTTTGGTAACCTAACATCTGTTCTGCTCACTGTGCTGTGCTCTCTATCATCTAACCTAAAATTTGAACTTTAATCTGAAGTTGGAAAGGATTAAAATTATAACCTAATAACTTGTTTGCAGTCCTAAAACATGTTCATAAAATATATAAGAATAATCAATCAATCAATAAAATAATTCAGCATCGGAGTTCATGTTTATTTAAAATCGAATATATTTCACAATTTTTGCTATATTTTCGAGAATCTTTGTTTCCTAATTCAATAAAAAAATTAATTACAATAAAAAAGCAAAACTTTAGGATAATAAATCGATAATATTTCATACAACAAATTGTGCTATAGAAAAGTGAAGCAGTATTTAGAAATGCGATAACTGTCAAAATTTTTTATCACTCTTTATTTTTAAAGTTACACTTTTTCTGCAATGTATTACAAAACTGAAAAAAAAGGAAAAAAAGCTTTAAAAAGCTGCTTAATATGCTAAAAAGTGCTAAATCTTCATACCTTGTGTATTAGCAATGGAAGAAAGGCACATGATAAAATATTTACAAGAGCAATGCCATTACAGCAATGAAAAGTATTGCAATAAAAGATAATTGAATTTTTTAAAAAAAAATTTTTAATACTGCACGTTGCAACTAAACTGATATCGTAATAAAAATAATTTTTTTGAATTTTCAGTTGTAGAGAATAATTTTTGTTCTATAATATTTTTCAAAGTTTTCAAAAGAAAATGGCAAATCCCGCTTAATTTTTAATTGATTAAAACTCTTAATAAAAATTTCAAAGATGGACAATTTCCCCCTCCCTTCCAACATGTTTATACCAAATTTTATAGCTCCAACTCAGTGATCTGCCTATACAGCACCAACTCATACACACACATTCTCCTATATTATTAGAAGACTTCGTGCTAAATAAAAACAATTCGCAACTTTTTAGATCTAATTAAATTTTTAATTTCAGTTCAGATTCTTGTAAAGTGCCTTTATTAAAAAAATAAAAAGAATCATTTTCTTTTTTTTACAAGGAATAAATGTTTTAAAAACTTTTTAGACTGTAATATTTAAAATAGAAACAGCATACGATCATAAAAATACTAAACAATTTTTTTTTTTAAAAAAAGAAATTGTTACTATTGGCATAGGGGTGAGGAGAAGGTCTTCGGAAGTGCCAAAAAAAAAAAAAAAAAAAAACCATAATAAAATCAAAGCACTAGAGCCTGAATGCTTTTTAAAAAAAATTAAGTTTGAGGAAAAGGAGAAAAAATAATCTGATACTCTGATCGCCATTCACGTTTGGAAATGCTATGATGGCAAGTAGGTGAGAAAAAAAATCTCATTATGCTTCAGGCACAATTTTCCTTCCTTATGCCCCTGATCATACCACAACCTTCTGCTGCACAAAGCTTTTGTAATAAGATTTTAGATGCAATTTTCATATACATAACATTTGCAAGAACATTGTAATAATTTGTTACTTTTTTTAGAAAATTAGAAATTGCTTTTAATTTTAAGCAGTTTGTGAATCAAGTCGATTTTAGGTACTGTTCTTTCAGTTCGTTATCAAGCTTATAATTTTTTGCTGAAAACTATTATTATTAAAATACTGTTAATAATGTTAATGTTAAATATCGGTTATCATTAAAACTTTTAAAAGTTCTAATTACTTCTTGAAAAAGCAATATAAGAAACAAAGAATAAAAAAATGTAAGTAAACGCAATAAAAATATAACCTACAGGGTGTCAGAGAATTCTTGGACACCTTACAAAATTATTTAAAAAATTAATTAGGAATGATGGCGTTTCTTCGATGCGTCGTATTATTATCATAGATCATAGTATTTTATTTCACAGCATTGTTTTTTTTTTCTCAAGAATCAATAAATGGAGTTATGCTTGTTTGATGATGATGATAAAATTTCACTTAAGTTTGAAAATTACTTTATACGACTGTTAAGTTCCTTAGATTATTTTTTCATGCGAGTTTCATTAATAAAATTCGTTTTCATTAATAAAATGAAGAAAAAAATTGAAACATTATTTCTTAGAAAACTTGCAGCTTACATGAGGCTATAATCAAGCATAATCTAACAAATTTTACAAGCAATTTTCGGCACAAAACATTTTCTGAATATTCAGTTAAATAACTATAATTTCATTTGAGAAATACATTTTCTATAGTGAAACAATATCCATTAAAATGTATTGGAATACAGTACTATTTGAAACCCCAAGTAGAGGATGGAAATAAAAATGCAGCATGGGAAGGAGGGGGGGATGGATGTTGAAAAATCCTTTACGAAACAGATTTTCCCTACAAAAGCTCGAGAAATGTGGGAACAAAAGCATTACAACAAGCGTTTCTACATGTTTGAACTGTGCAGATTTTTTTTTTTTGAATAATTGCGTTTTTTGAGGAGTGGAATTAAAAGAAATTATAAACTGCTAAATGTCTAGATATTATTGATTCGGAACACTGAAGCCATTCTTTTAAGCTATCTGTATTAATTACTAGTATTCTTCAGCATATTTTTTTTATTTCAAAATAAAAAATTATAAAAACGAAAATAGTATTCCCCTAATATCCCTCTTGCACTATGTTGAAAGAAGGTTATTAAGTTTGATAAATGTGTTACATTTCCAAATTAAGTTAAAGTATCATTTTATTTTTTTATTTACACAAAGCAAGGTCTCCCTTCATTTAAAAAAGTTGTGCAATTTGGAAAGTCAAGATTAATTCAAATGATCATTTTCAAAAAAATTTAAAATGCCTGAATAGCTTCAAAAATATTTTTACATTAAGTTAGCAGAAAAAATGAAAAATTAGTTAACCCTTAAAGAAAGGAATAGGAAAGATTAAAAAAAAAAATTCTTACTATAATAGGAAATTGTGTGAATCGAATACTTTTGATAATTCGCATGGAAAAAAATTATACAATATTTCTTAAAATCTATAAAAAAAATAGCATTTCTAAATGAACCTAAAATAAAAATAAAATTTATGAAATATCTTGTAATAAAAAAACACATTACATTTTAATACACATTTTTCGCCTTTATTACATTAAAATGAAGCAATAAAAATCTCTTATTTTAATTGAAATTAGAACGAGAAGTTCTCAGATGTGCAGAAGGAAATTAAATATTAGATTCCTGAAAGTTCGAAATTTTCAAAGAAGTTCTTTGTTCTATCTTATTAATTTTATAACATGGGCATATGGTTGGAACTCTTCAATAAAATTCATTTTGCAAAATACAAGCACTCAAACACTTTAGATCTTAATAACTGATTAATTAAAACACCAGTAAATAAACAAATTCTAGTTTATAAATGCACATTTTAAAACTTACAGCAAAAAATTGTATTCTTCCTTCCAAAATTAAGAATAAAAAAAAAACTGCTTAGTTAATACCTTATTTGTTTGCATCAGATATACCGTTCGGTATCATTCAGAGCAACCGCACTCCACAAATTCTGCAGCCCTTGAAATCTGCAAAACAATAACTTAGTTTTGACAAGAGGCAGCGGCAAGTTTAGTGTTGCGCGCGGATGCCCGCCCGCTGGATGGTGTGCCTGCTCCAACGGATGCCAGCGTCTTTCTGCCGGCACGAGATCGATGCAACAAGCTTTTACGTCACTCAACAGATGCTGATGGCAAGACGCACGCGGATCCTCAACAGTCAAAAAACGCATCTCGTCGATACTTTGAGCAAGCCCAATATGCCATGGGTAAACCTCTTTTCGATCCACATAATTTCGAAAATGATTTTTTTTATTGTCTTCTCTGGAAAAAGAAAAAATTAGTGCATTTATTACTTTGTTTGTATTTCTGCTTCTAGTTGCAAGGCAAGGATCAATGTAAATGATCACCGAGAGGCTTCATTTTTCATTCAAGAATTTCAAGGATCAACAGAATCGCTCTATTGCTATATTTAAGATGAAAAGAAAATGAATATTGAAGTCGATGCTTCCATGCTTATTATTTAAAAGTAGTTTATATTAAAGTAATATGATTTCGTTATTCCTCCTAAGAATTTTCGGAATCCATGTAATATTTTTTCTTTGTTACTGGCAAATTACTTGCATACAAGTTTCAGAAGCATCTATTTTCGGTTTCTTTTTTAGCAATCGGAATTATTTGGGATGTATGTGGGAATCAAAAGCGTGAAGCCTATTTTTATGAGGTAAAAGTATTTCGAGCATTTAAAGTTTTGCTTTTAGTTGAACAGAGATGTGTGAAAGTTTAAAATTTTTAATGGAATTTATCTTGGTAAGTTCGGAAGTAAATGCTATATTTCATTCCTTAAACCGATCTGAATTTCAACAGTAAATGAAATTATTTAAAAGTCAAAAAGAGTCTAGTTTAGTGATAGGCTTTGGGCTGGAAATAAATATTTTCTGTTTTAATACCACAGAACAGATTAGAATGCTTGCGTAGAGCATTTATTATATAATTTCACGTAACAGATTTTTTTAGTTAGCATTCAACCTATATAAATTTCAGGAATAAAAAAAAAGTGTTTTTAATTAGTTGCCAAAAAGAAAAAAAAAAAAACCTGGTTTCAATAGTTACATAACTTCTTCAAAAATGAAATGCAAGAGCATATTTTTCACACAAAATCATGTGAAGTCCCTAAAGTAAAGAGAAGCTTTTGGTTCCTATCCAATGATAAATTTTACGATTTTTTTTTGATTTTTGGAACTATAGAATAGAAACTTAAATCTTAAAATATGGAATGACACAAGTTCCGAATAGCCTAGAGGAAGCAATCCATAGTTTATCTCTATTTATTATTTCTATTTATTCTATAAGGTGGGGACTTGCTCCTGCTAAGACGGTGATATTCTATACGAAAGGCTATTCATAAATTTTTGGAATGTTTCTGCTAGAATTACTTATTTTTCTTGTAAAAGAAAACTGGTTACCTGTGTTCCTGAAGATAGGTGATGTGGCCTAGCTCGAATTCGATTTTCTAATTCATCCCATATGTGTTTATTGTGTTCTCTAACACTCTGAGAATACCACAAACGTTTGCGAGATGAATTAGGCACATTAGATTAATCTTTTCAATATGAAGAGGAAATTATTCTTTGAATAATTTTCTCTTCATATTGGAAATTGACGCATCTGTAGAATTAAAAAAGCATAAAGGTGTCCGGTTGCTTTTAATTATGTAGAGAATAGCAAGTTACAAAATATTACAATTCTAATACGTGCTAATAATATGAATAACGTAATAAATGTTACTGCTATAAATAATGCCTAGTTTTCTGCAGTTTACATTAGGTACCTAATTAAAAAATATGAAGTATTTATATATTAAAAATATGAAGTATATGTATTTAGCATATTTCTGACTTTTATACATTTCAAATCGCATATTCAAAGATTCAGGTTTAAAAAAATATCAGTTTGTGGAAAATCTCTCATTTCTTAGTTTCTTCTGAAGAGCAATTCAATTTCAGCTCGTTGCAATGGCAGTATCTATCCGAATCTCTTTTGGAATTTTCATATAAGTTGCCCAATATAATTGGCTAAGAAATTTAAAGAAAAGTACATATTTTGTTTCGAACATACGTGTTAAAAATTATTTGCTACAAACACTTATGTTTCCTAGGACATTTAAAGTGCTTAATTTTAATATATCAATAGGTTTAAATTCTATTTAGAACTACTATGTATATTATAGGCAAAGCCTATGAGGTAAAATTTAGATTTTTTAATAAATCCTTTATATCTTCTCAAATATGCATGCTATGTATACGGAAATTCACATAGATATAGCTCACATTAAAGAAGATCTTTGATGAAAATTACAAATAATTATCATATTTCTTTGAAATGAGATAAATTCGAAACTTTTCTTCTTTCATCAATTTCTAGTCTGTCCCCCTAAATGCCCATATGACTGAATTTTCATTGTAAAATGCTCGTTAAAAAATATGCACCCTTTTCATGTGTGCATATTCTTTTCAGGAGTTTTTCGCCTTTATTAGAAGTTCTTTCTAGAAAACAGATTTGTAAATCCGAAAGTCTGCTAATACTTTTGATCAGACAATGTATTTCTATACACATACAATTATAAAAGTTGAATATTAATTACAAAAGTTTGTACCGCAACCAGGATTCTTTCATAGCAAATAATACTGAATTTAAGATAATAATGCAAAATATTCCTCAAAGATGCTCGAATTTTTGTTCAATTTGAGTTATAAACGTAAAGTATGAAACAGATTTAAACATTCCATATGAAACTAACAAGTGGGTAGAATTTTACTTTCATACAATAGTAAAATTCATCTCAAATGGCAAATTTTGAATAAGTTTCCATGGTAGTTCAAGCAATTAATAGATGGCATTTTTAACACATTCAAACACTTCAGTTGATCATATAATCTTTAGTCAGTGATCAGTTCTATAGCAGTAGAGACTTTAACAAATTATGCAGATAATTTCCGTTTTCTTACGGTGGTGCTGCACATTCCAATAATCGGTTGTGGTTTCAACGATTTAAGAGTGGTGATTTCGATGTCAATGACAAAAAACAGCCTGGAGGACAAAAAAAAAAAAAAAAAAAAAACGTCGAAAACAATCAGTTTCAAGACTTATTGGACGAAAATGGGGGAAAGTTGTAGAAAATGATGAAAATATTTTGATTGATATATATTGTACCAGTTTTTATCAATAAATGCTTTTTAAAGTGGAAAAAATAATCAAAATACATGCAAGCATCAAATATCAAAAATGATGAAATTGTAGATCATTTATTTTATATATAATTTGATATTCTGCTTTGGACAAGCATTACCGCGCTGACGTGGTGCAGATGTGAAGATGAAGGCTCCGATATAGGAAGGCTCTGATATTTTTAGAATATCCAAATTTTTTATTGCCATTAGCCAAAACAGCTACTCCGGCCCACCCGAGGGCACCCAGATAAATCTGAATGACCGTACTCTATGACAGCGTCAGTGGGAACTAAGGTTGAGTCCTAAGGACCATGACCATTTATGGTACAACCAGGGGATAGCTGACCCCACACCATTTATGTACCCACCAAGGTGGCGAGAACCAACCACCACACCAAAAGTTTTTCATCCTCAGGTTTGAGGTCCTTTCCCATGAAATTTAAATTTTCTATTAAAAAAACTACAATATATATATAATACATATATAATATATTGACTATTTAATATGTATAACATGCAACTAACTTCGTATAAATGAAAATGATCTTAATCTACTTGTCAGTTATGTAGCTTAATATAGCGGAATTTTTTATTCTTTCTGTATTTTTGGAGAAATTTCCACAACTAAAATACTTTTCAAAGCTGTGTTATCTTCATTTAATAAAGGATATATGACAAGTAACAGATTAATTTCATTCATTATATTTATATCAACTTTAGTTAGATTAAGAAAAATTCATTTCCAAATACTAAATATCTCTGATGCTAGCTTTACATAACTTAGAATGAGAAAAAATGATTACATCCGTCATATTTTTAGTGAGATACGCTTCATATAAATCTAGAAAAATCGAATTTTTTTTTCAATCACCTTTAACTCTGCTCGATATAGGTACAGAAGAAAATAAAAAATCTTGTAGCCATATCGAAATATTTGATCTACTTTGTAAATAGGATATTGTAAACTGTTTTTTTATTATTATTATTTCTCATTAATAACTTATGCACAGAGTTGTAAAAGTTATCTGGAGTCCGAAAATAGATGGAATCATTTTGGAATTGGAATGGGAAAAATAGATTCGATTTGAGGACAATTTGATTTTCAAATGATCTTCAGGAAATTCGTGAACCCAGATTTATGTGCATAAATATATAAACATTTGTAAACATCTGCCAGAAAGTCAAGCTTGAAAGGAAAACAACCGTGAGTTTTTATAAATGAATCACACGGATTTGATTAAGACTGTATGTTTGTTTTTTTAGGAACATTATATTATGTGCTTGCATGCATTTTGATCATTTTTTCATTTTAAAAAGGCATATATTGAGAAAAATTGGTTCAATATATATCAAAGTATTTTCCATCCTTTTCTATAACTTTTTCCCATTTTCGTCCAGTAAGTCCTGCAATTGATTGTCTTCGAATTTTTTTGAACCTCCAGGTCGTTCTTTGTCAATGACACCGAAATCACCACCCTTAAATCATTGAAACCAAACCCGACAATTGAGATATGACAGAGCAATCACCATAAGTTTCTAAAAGTGTCTGATGGGCTATCGAAGCAGATTTCTTCAAATCAAACAAAAAAGGCAATGAATGTCGAAAATGCAATTTGGAGTGTTCCATGATTGGGGTCTTTATACACTGAATAACTCAATAATATTAAATGGAAAACTTTCAAAATGATAACAATAAAGTAATAGTAAATTAATAAAACCCAAAACCATTGTCGTTTATGTAGATACTTCGCATGTTTACCATTAGATGTCGTTGATTAAAATACATGCAAGCATCTAATATATGTAACAATTGAAAATAATTGAATCTCTCATAAGAATGTCATCTCAATAACATTTAAGAAAATTATCCACGTAAATTTTTTTTTCGGAGTGTGACCACTAGCGGAAGAGAATGAGTAATTAATGAACCAGATACGTTTCTCTCGATGCTATAAAATTTGAAATAGAAACTCATAAACAGCTAATGTAAAAAATGCTCCCCACCCCCAGGAAAACAAACATATAAACAAACATAAAAAAAAAAAAAAAAGGTCTTAAGAGAACAAATTTGAACTTTGGGAGTAGAAAAAGACGGAGAGAATCAGTTAGCCAGGTTTGGTCTTTCTCCAATTCTAGTGCTTCTAAATTCAATAAAGGGAAAGAGGATTGCTTTTGGTCTGAAGATAAATGACGAAGTTGCGGGTAATTTGGAAGCCTTTGAGGGTTACTCGCAAAACAGCCCCGATTTGCGTTTGTCTTGATTGCAGATTCATTTCTTCTCTTACTTTTATGTCTTAAATTTTTTTTTATATAATTTTTGTTGATCATTGAACTTTTAAAGGAATAAAGTAAGCAAAATTGTTAAAAGTAATTTCAGTGGATGCTGAAGCTCTGTAGTCCTAATGAAAGAATCCTAATGAAGAGAGCCAATGGTTGTGAGGATTTATTCCTTGTAAAAATTTTTACCAAAAATTTTACATTTCACAACAAATTCCGGATGGCTAAGTGCGATTAGAATTACTCAACCATTTTAAAGAAATCCGTTGTAAACAAGAAATTAAAAAAAAATCTAGCTACAAAGTTCTGCCAGAAAGAGGCAATTTAAAGCAAATAGCATTGAATATCAATCCAAAGGTTTATCAGATTTAAAATTCGAAGGTTGTGATAATAAACCAGCAGTTGCAAATGAAATGTAAACGGGCTGTAGATGGTTATTTTTGCAAAACAGCTCAGGGGCTATTTTCTTATGATAAATCAATGTATCCTTTGCTTAGCAGCTATAAAAGCATCTTTAATCCATGAGTTCCACAACTGAACAATTTTTAACATAACGCACTCCACTGGAGAGACTTTGAAATGATAATTTTAATTGGAAATTTCACAGAAATAATAATAAAAAATATCTTGCAAACATGATTACATTTTAAGTACAAAAGTTACAGCAATAAATATAATATACTAACCAAAGAAAATGATTAATCTCCCCCTCCCCGGGAAGGGGATGCACATCAAAAATGTGGATGAGAAGTTGCCCCAAGCAGTACGCAGGTGCTTGGTTCTTTTGGAGATACAGTATAGGATGTGTTACCTTGTTTAGGCCTTTTGCCGGTGGAGGGACTTACCTACAGCAGTCGGTCACAACAAATCTTGTCGATACTGCTTCGTTCAGTGGTGGCGGGGTAGTAGACTGTACATAAGAAGGAGGGATTTACCTCTTTAAGGTATTGCTTGAATAACGTTATTGCTTGTAATGGATGCTATTTTATGTTGACCCCAGTACCCGTGTTATTGCTCTCCGGTTTTACCGTATGTTAAGAAAGCGCTGGGTCTATTTTTGTGGTTTAAAAAATTTAGTTCCATTAATTTACAGTTAATGAATTTGGCAGTAGTTAAGCTTTCTCCTGTTATTGATAAAAATATTCATTTCTGTAAGGATTTAATTCTTTTAATTTACTCTTTACAAATAATATTTGTCCCTTTGGGTGACAATTTTTGAGCTCTTCCCCAAAACAAATCTTATTATTTCCTTATTTAGAGAAATTTTAGAATTCGGTTATTTCTTCAGTTACGACTAAATCTAAGAATCTATGTTGCCTATGAAACGAAAAAGAGTTGTAAACGAAAGATTTGCCTACTATTATATTAAACTATTAATATTATTAGAGTGAGAGAGTCAGTTTGATGGTCAATAGCTCATTCCATCCAACAGCTAATTGAAATTAATCCAAAATCTAATAATTAATTAATTCCAATTAATCTAATAGCTAATTAATTGCTTGAGTCGTAGACGTTTTATTCGAATTAGGAAAATGTTTCAAATGAAGTAAAGTTCCTTCAAAAATAAATGGTTTGTTGAATAAAAATTACGAAATCTAATTTTTTTTTATTAATATTATTAATTCTATTTTTTAAAACAATTTTGACAAAGCAATAAGGAAAAAAAAATCTACGTTTAGGATTGAAACTGTTTAAGGCATAAATAGTTGCTTAAAATTGAAAAAAAAAACTCTTTAGCTGAAAATTGAGGATACTATACGAATTTAATTCATAAAACAATTATAAGTTTTTTTGAAAAAAGAAATCCAGACCAAAAAATATTTTAACATTTTATTGTAGTTTTTTTATTTTTAAAAAAAATTAATAGAAAAGCAAAGTAGATACACAGCTTGTATAGAAAAATAATTGAAAAATAACAGTTTATACAGGGTTTGAAACGCAGGGTATGGATATCAGTTGTAGTCTTGCCCTTCTGTGGGGTTGAATTCCAAGCATCCATTATGTATGACAGCTGGTGCTGGTTAAATCTGGCCCTGCGCGCAATCTCCCCATTTGTATAGTCGGGAAGGTAGTGCCAGGTCAGGTGACTTATTGCATCATCTAACCAATTCACTTTGTCACTATCTCCTTAAGCTTCCTATGATTTGAATCACCAAATATCTATTAGCATAGCGTTAGTGAAATATAAATTAACCTAAGCTGAGTTTGAATGTAAATCAATAAATAATCCGACTTATTTCTTAGGTTAAGAAATAATAAATAAATTCTTTGGAAATAGGATTTTTTCAAAATTTTCCTTACACCATGCAATCGAATCCTAATGACTTATCCATATAAAGCTTCCTTGTTTAACAATAAGGAAACTGATATATTTCAGACGCAAAAGAGTTTTAGTTAAAATTTTAGTATGTCGAGATGGTTTAATTAAGTACAAGTAATGGGAATATATGAAAATTAATATTTCGTACTTATTTTCTACAATGCATTTAATGACTCAAAACAACATAAAAAGAATCGTTATTATATTGAAAATATTTTTTTAATTGGAGCTATAAACCAATTAATAACAACTCTTATATATGTGTGTTTTATATATATATATATATATATATATATAAATTTCTTATATCAGCATTCGATTAAGCTATATTGATGCTAGTTATTAGACCTGACAGTTTAAAATATTCATCGGAAAGTAAAAAATTTGCGATTTAACAAATTCTTACGATATTGCATGAAAGATGCATACCATAGAAAAGTTTAAGGAATACTAAACTTCTTTCTGCTTGATGCAACTTTTTAGAAATATAAAATCAAAAATAAATTAAATTTTAATTTGCTACTATATAATAAATTAGCATAACATTGCTATGCAATAGCATATAATTTTTTTTTGTATTGGAATAAATTCACGTTAATGTGAACTTATAATAATATGCATTTAGAACTTAATTGTCTCGAATTTTATAATAATAACTATGTGCAAATGTTCTTTAATTAATAAGTATGATTGATGACTTTCCTAATACTCATATTTTCAATAGCATCGCAAATAAAACTTAAGATCAAATTTGCGCATATTCATAATTTATGGCATTTGAATTTTTAAACTCCAAAAGACAAAAATTTCAAAAGTACTATCATCAATCTTCAGTTCGAGAATCCTAGGAAAGCTGCGATTAGTTGGTGTGAACAACACTTGAAAGAGAAAATAAATTGCATTTTCAACACATCTCTCTCACTTAACTAACGATATCTTTAATGTTCTTAAAGCACCTCAGGGAATTCTTTCGCTTGATAAATCCTCTCAGCCAATACAGGAAAAAGTGAAAGAAAGTGCCTTTTATTACCTTTTGCGAAGTAAGTCAAAAAGAGAAAACATTTCGTAAAAAAAGAGAACAAATCATCTCTGAGGACCTAGAGGAGCTTTTACGATCGAACTTTTAGTGGACATCTTTAATAATTATATGAAAAATAAAATGCGTTCTTCTGATTTCCTTCTACGATTTTGATTTGATTTGAGGAATATATTTCTCCGCTCTTTCTTTCTTTTTTCATATAATTTAATTTTACTACTTTCATCTTGAGAAAAGACTTCTTTCTTTTTGAACTTAGCAAATTGTATTAAATTCCGCTCATTTTCATCAAATTTCGCAACTGAAAATTGACGGCAGATGCAAAACGTAAATGCAAAATTTAGTTGGAAACCAATAAATGATAGAAAGTATCTTTTTAATTAGATGCTTTGTATCTTATTATGATACAAAGTATGTAGTATGATAGTTTGTATCATTATAATGACACAAAGTGTGCAGTATGATTGTTTGTATCATTATAATGATACAAAGTATGCAATATGATTGTGTGTAACATTATAATGATACAAAAATATCTTATAAGAGACACCTAGCATAAATGAGCTCGTAGAGTAACAATAGAAAGCGACCTTTAATTTCTCAAAAAACAGGGAAGGAGGTTTTAAATTTAATAATATGAAATACATCTTTATCTTCAAAAGACACTCTATTGAGTAAAAGCTGTCTTACTCTAGTACAAATTATATGAGTTTGTCAATATATTAATTTCTTGATCTCGTATTTCTCCGATTTCTGTCTAAAAATAGTTTAGCATTAACTTTAAAATGGCCAAGCTTTTCTAGTAATGGTGCATTATGAAATTGTTGAGAAGGAGATTGATTTAAGAAAAGAAATTAGGAAAATCGCTTATTAGTTAAAATTAATATGACATTTTGAATTAGATTAGTAAATATTTAATTAAGAAATCAGAGTATTTCGTTATGGCTTGATATAAGAAATTGAAATGTCTGGATTTTTGTTTCATCACTAATTTGCCTGGAGTTTATGACAGCTTGCTTTTCAGTTTAAAATATTATCATGTTACTATCTCTAAGTAATAAAAGTAATTAATTTGATTGAGAAGACAATATTATACGGTCAAACTGTTTATTAAAATTTTTTTAAGTTTTTCTATGAAGAGATAGAAGTCCTAATTAGAGATGGTAAAATAGTTTACAATGCATATTTGAAAATTAATTTGTTGGTAAGTATATTTCATACTGTCATAGAAAAAGTAAAGAAAACCCCAGATTTTATCATGCTCTAAAAAGTATTTTGTTAAATTCATTTATGGAATTTAATTATTGCTAATGACGTTTTATTCATGTAATCGCTTGTTTCATATATTTGTTTATCAAGACTTCGTTGATTTTTTTTAAATATGTTTCACTTCAAAATTATTCTTAACTACGATAATGACAAAAAGTCATCTCAAAATTCTAAATTTCCATACAAGCTAATTTTATTTAAGTCGTACATTTTACAAAATTTATTTCACTTTAAGAAATAAAGTAAGAGCATCAGCGGCATGATTAATTTATTAATGTTTTTTTTTTCCACATGAATGGAGTTTTCAAAGTTTCCAGTGTCAGATCACAGAAAATGTATTTAAATCACCCATACCCTAATTTAGAATCTATCATAATCTTAATTTAAAGAGATATTATCACTGCCTTTTATTAAGTGGCGAATAAGAATTTTTGTATAAAGATTACGTGAAATAAAATAAATATTTGACTGATAAAAGAGGAAACTCAATTTTAATTCGAACTTCAGAAATCGATTTTACCTTTTTACTTTCATAATTCACGAAATAAAAACTTTTAGAAAAAGGTACACTCATTTATACAATTTAAAAGTAAGGGAGTCCATTAAATAATTGGATAAATTCGCGTTATCTCTCCATCGTGATATATTCATTCAGACTACGAAATGACGCACAAACTCTCGAGTTACGATTCTAATGGTGAAAATCTACCTTCGAGGCGTAATCATGAGAAGAGGATAGTTAGCTGAAATGAGAGAAGCCTTTTATTAATACTTACACGCGCTTATAATGGAAGGGAAGAACAAATGATTCCTGCATTTCAAATGCGATCAAAGTCTGGAGATGTAGATTATAGGAGTAAAGTTTGGAGGTGTAGATTATAGGAGTAAAGTCTGGAGATGTAGATTATAAACTACTTATTATTTGTTAGTTAAAATTTTTCATGTTGAATATGGAAAATCTGTGGTCGTATATTTTGAACATAAAAATTTAGTGAGCATAACTATAGCACGATTTTTGTGTGTGCAAATAATTATTTGAAACAGAATCATGTTAATAGGAGATATGAATTCATGTTGCGAAATCTATTTTAGTGTGGAAATTAAAACAAATTGTGAAATTTGTGATTGAGAGGGGGAAATTCTATAATTTGAAATTTCAGAAAGTAATCGCTTCGGGGATGATTATTATTTGTGATAATTACTAGCATTTGATCACAATTTGAGAATTTCAAACATGATATTTATATCAGGGAAGCAATAATGAGTATTAAATCCAAAGAGCTTATTATTTGTACATTATTCTATAATTGCTAATATTTCCTCTAAGCGAACATTTTCAAATTTGATCATAAAATAATTCGAAATGCGCAGAAAAGAAATTTATAATTCTAATTATCTAATTAATTTTGCGCATGAACATTAGTTTCTTGGATATTTCTAAATTTTCATTTCCTTGTTAGTATGTACGTAAATATCTAACTATCGCTAGTTATTTTGTAAATCAAGAGTGAAGGCTTTATAAATCCAAATTTTCAAGGAGAGTTGTATCAAAAATTAAAATTGTTTCGAGATATAAACTTTTCAGAACTTGATTCCCCTCCTAAGACTCAAAAAATCGACAAAACACTTTGTTAATGCATGATTTATTGTACCTCAGTATGCTTTTATGGTTTAGTTTCGTAGAGCTGAAACGTATCTATTATTTGCCTTAATTATACCTTTCCAACCAAACTGTACAATAAATAAAACGAGTAGGCATTCAGTTATTCGTGGTAACTATACTCTGTTTCCTATACATGCAATCAAAACATAGATATTAATATCTATACTTTAGAAATCCTCTTGACTTATCCCTAATAATAAACAAATGAAGTTCAGTAAAGCGTCATTAGACCTTGTTAAATTGTGCCTAATGAGATTTTAATGCACTTAAAAGAAATTAATATCGTCGAACTAGTATAGCTTTAATCCCTAATCATAGAAATTTTATGTAATAAAACTGTATTCAAGATATTTAGTCATATTGTAAACTATTTTTTTTTTGCAGAAAATCGTTAATTACCTTTTTAAAATCCGATTCTTTTGAGTTTCCTTGTCGGTTTTTATTTTACTTCTTCGATAATCAGAAAGATAATTAGTTATGCTTAAGAGGAACTTAACAACTGGAAATGAAATTAACAATACGTTAAAGAAGGAATTTTTCATTAATTTCCTAATTAATTACATCTACTTAAAAAGCATTGTTCGAGATATTTTTCCTACATGTCAGTCGACTTAAGAAAACTCTTTAACAAAGAGAAAAACTTTCTTACTAATCAAACTATGTCATGTTGGAGAAAAAGAAATTAAATTTTTTTGTCGTTGCTATATTTATTGACTATAGTTTGAATAAGTGCTGCTTATAACAGGTATAAAAGGCATTTTCATCAATTATAAATTATTTCGAAAACAGAATTCATCGAATATAGCATAATCCGATTAGCAATGTTCATAACTAGGGAAAAAATCAAAACATAACACTTCAGCGATCGACTAGGTAATCAAACGAATTAGTTACTATACAACAAGAAAAAAGAGAAATTCAGTCGATGGTTAATTTAAAATTCGAATTTAACAATGTACCCCGTGTTAACTAGCAATAGCTGTTGCATTCACACAAAAGTGTGAAAACATGGTTGTAAAATGTGATCTAGTCAGCAATGGCAGAGTTTATTATTATGTGTATTTTAAGCTTTTATGCTTATATTGCATTCAAAAAGTCTCAGGAAAATTCTGAGTTTCTCTAGTTTCACCTTTTGGACCTTTTAAGTGGTTTACATAGTTTTTATTCTAGGTACAGTTTAGTTTTGTTATATAATCAAATCCATGAACATTTTTTATAGGAATATGAGATTTGTTTATATTTCGAGAATTAATCATGACATTGCGATTGATGAACAATTAGAAAGAATATTAACTCTTGTTTGGTAACAACATTTCTTTTATTTCAACTTTATTTCTGCAACTATGTCTCTGTGCTTAGTTTGGAGGAGTTGAACTAAATATCAAATACCATAATTTTCATGTTAATGGCAAGAGCGAATCTAGTATCATTTGTTCAAAAATTTCTTAGTCAAAAACCCTAATTGAAAATCGGGGAACCACTTTCAACATTAGGAGGGGAGGTGAATGGTCAAGCACCGAGTAGCTCAAGAATGTGAATGTGAATTCAAGAATGTAAAACTGCCCGATATCTCGAAGAAATTGTGGGTTGTCATTCTGAGGCTTATTTTTGACGTGTCATGAGTTATTAGCCATTTCTCAAGAGAAATTTATTCACAAGAGTTTTAGAAAAACACAAACATTTCGAATTATGGTTTAAGAAGTAACTTTTAATAATATATGTTCTTAGAAAAAAAAAAGAAATTGTTTATCTCATCCAACAGAGAGTATCCTTCAATATTAAATCCTGAGCTCTTAATTTATGTTTTCTTTTCTCATATTCGAAGTATACTCAGCGATAGCACTGGAATTGTCAAAAAATTTGTCTGTGAAATTCTGATGAATCTCCACAACTCAAATTAACTTCCAGATGGCAGAAGGGAGAAGAAGAAAGGGAAAATTCAACTTCACTTTCGAGTAAAACTGGGAGGGGGGGGAAGAGCAGGATGGAAAAAAATATCAACTTTCTCTGCACAGAGGTGGAAATATATCGCTTACTTGGCACGGAGTAAGAATCTTAAAAATATTGATCATGAAGATATAAAAGAAATAATAAATTAAGTTGTATGTGATGAAGGAGAAGAGAAATTTTTAACTAGAGAGTCGTGTAATGTTTTGAAATTTACATTTATTCAGCATTTGAAGGCTTTTAAGAAGTCTGACAAAGAGAAATTCAAATACGATGTTTGATACGTCGCTAAAAAAAGATTTTTTAAAAAAAGAAAAGATCAGTTATGTTTTGTAGATTGTATAATCAAAATGGAAAAGCTGAACAATAGATTGACGAAGAAAGGAATTCGAAGTCATATAAATTCGGAGGAGTTGTCTAGTAATTCAAATATGATGTTTGACATGTCACTAGAAAAAAAAAGGAAGACAAGTTTTGTTTAATAAAATGTATAAACAAAATGGCAAAGAAAGAATTGGTGAAGAAAGGAATTAAAAGTCTTATGAATTTGGACGAACTGCCTCATAAGTAGATAGATATACTTAGACATTTCCACTGGCAAATAATAAGAATCGACTTGTCAAAAGGAAAGGGGAAAAAAAAGCCGGAGAAGAGTTTAGATTATTTCTGACAAGACACAGTGAAAAATTATCAGTTAGAAATTTAATAATTTTGCAGCATGTTTTTGATATTTTTGTCAATTGTAATAAAATTTCAATGTTGTAACATTCTTGAAATACCTCGGTGACGTATAATTGATATTAGAATCTTTTCCTCCTCATCACATCTGGAATCAAGAGGAAAAAGTACTAACAGCAGTATGATCCAAATTACAAGAAGTTAATAATCCAAAGCCATAAATCCCTTAATATACAATTACAATATTTTAAAATTGATCTTACTTATCTGACTGTTTATAAATAGTGAAAACTGAAGTGGGATAAATGTTACATTAAATAGGTTAAAACTGAAATGAGAACTTAAATTGTTGTTTTTCATTCTACGAAAAAACAATAATCCAAAGTCCAACAGTCTTCTCTAATAATTGATTTTAATAATCTAGAATTTGATCGTTAATGTAATACAATAATAATGAGACACTACAACAATCAAAAAGTATGTCTTCTTATTGATTTTTTTTATCTTGTTTCATCTATCTCTATTATTTCGAATTAAAAGATATCAATTGACTCTATTTTATTTATGCTTTTTTTCTAAGATTGTATATTATGAAAAATAAGTTTAAGCTAATTTCCGTTAGTTGCAACTGAAAATCGATTTAAGTTACAGAAAGAGAAAATGCACTCCCTAGCAAATTTTTCATGAAGTCTTTCTCTTCTCTTTCGCATTATATCCTATACAAGCATTTACCTTCTTTTTACAATAAATATTCTTAAGTTGAGCTATATTTAGAACTCATGGCGACTATAAAAGCTTGGTTGAGGAAATTCGATCCAAGATTTGACTCTTTCCGTTTCACGCTCGGCAAATGCAATTTTGAATCAAAGAGTTAGTTCCAGCGCAAAAAGAACATTTTCACGCATTGCCTCATAATACCGACGTGAAAGTTTCATTTCAGTTTCTTATACCTTTTTTATAGGCGTTGGAGACTTTGGAAAATAAGATTAGATCAATTCTTTAAGATAGAGTGCAAGTTTTAGAACTGAATAAGGGTAAACAATTGATTACTTTTGCAGAGAAAAATTGAACTCCAATAAAGAAGCATTGCTTCGAAGACAGAAATATTTCTCAAGTGGAAATACATAATACAGATTTGCCTTTGTCGTGAAGCATTGATATCAAAATTCTTCTCATTTATTAAGCATAACCGAACTTTTTAATTATAATTTTGCGAATTATATTTTCTTAAAGAGAGAGACTCAGAGCTTTAAGTTGAGCAAATTGTGACGTATAATAAACATTTTGTATAGCACAAAAACAATGAAAAAAAAAAGAAATATTTCAATTAAAAACAAAACTGCTTATCCATAAATACAATAACTTGTTTTGTAAACAAAACTGCTTGAGTGAGTTGTTTAACTTTACAAATCTTCTATTTTCTTTTATTCGATAAAATAATTCGCTACTGTGTGTGCAACCTTTACAAAAAAAAAAAAAAAAAATGGCTCTTGAAACAGGAATTATTAAGGTAACCAATGAAGCGTCCATGATCGACATCATCCTCAGAAGGAAAAGGACGAAAGATTCTGCAAATACTGATTTAGCAGATATGCCTGTAATAAAGCTGCTGATTAAAATGAGCGAGTGGTATATAATGCTGTGCATTTCTAGCAGCAGATTTTTCAATGCTGCATCAAAGATTGTGAGAAATTTAGTTTAGTTCTATTAACGTCCCCTTTTAAAGCAACATTAGGAATATTTTGGGACGGACCTTGTAATTTTGAACCGTGGTCAGATGATGAGGATGACACCTGAACTGGCACTCCTTCTCCAATCTTCCACACCAGTGGGAGGACGTTTGGTTCCAGCTGATTATAGTGCACTGGACCCGCTTACAGGACTGTTCTTTGGGTCTCGAACCTGAAACCCTCGAGTTCCGTTAAGCCAAGAATTACCATTACCGAGAATTACGTAGTGGCCCCAAACATTGTGAGAAATATATCTCTTTGTGATATGAATGGCACAGACATTTGAAGAGAAGAATGCTATTGCAAACTCATGATTATTCACAATTTTTTGTTTATGCAGAATGGGATCTGTTACAAAACAGCAATTATCTGTCGATGCACCAATACCTCCCATAGGAGGTATGACCTGTCATTGGGATGAAGACAATAAGAATATACCACCAATATTTTATTCTCCAGAGAAGCGGGAACATGCTTATTTATCAGGTAACTTCTTAGTCACATACTCATGATGCTGTATGAAGGATTCTGTATAGAAGAGGTTTTCATCAAGGAATGAGGCTTTATTGCACTTAATGTGTATATATAAATGAAAACTCCTACTGTATACGAAAACTCGCGTTGCTATCCGAGTCATCACGGCGTTATGGGGTACCACTTAAAAGACATATATTTTATGTTCCTTTGGACAGATGCTATTATAAGACTTTTTTTCTGAGATCATATCAAAAGACTGGTATACGATAAGTGAACAGTGAAAAGGATTTTGTTTTCGGCATCGACTTAGCTTCTGCAGCCATCAAAGAGATTCCCAGTTTATTTGTTTCTGATTCTTTGGTGCGCAAACGTAAAGCTTGAGGTGCGGTTGATGACCGAAAATGTGAACACTTTCTTTACATTGTAAATAGCCAGTTGTGATGAATTTTATATATTTTTATGAGTGACATAATGTTTTCATTTGTATATTGCTCTTTCATTTCTTATGTTCTCTACACACAAATGATCACGGCGGTTATTCGATGGAGTCGGATCTCGAACCTGAAACCGTCCGGTTCCGAAGCCGAGACTTTATCACCAGGTCACCGTGGCCCCTAAGAGAGCTGAAATGTAACTAAAACGAAAGAAAACACTTCTAATAAATAATAAGAATTGATTGAATAAGGAAATATGGAAACCTGTTTGATAATGGCATCTTATGCAGTAGGGTAAACTAAATAACTTTTGGAAGTAAACATTTTAAAGACTAAATTAAAAACAATAAAACCATTGTCTCTCTGGCTAAGTTCATTATCTATTGCACGAAGTTTACATGAATTCTGTAATGTAATAGATTATTAAGTTGTTTCATAAGGATACAAGACTTAAGAGTCGTTAGATATCTTTGAACATGAAGGAAAAATTACAGTATTTCTCTCTCTCTTTCTTTTCGTTTCCTTCCTTTTTTACTTTTCAAGAGACCAGAAGAATAGTGATACAAATGGCAGGAAAATGTCAAGAAATGAATATACAGCTTCAGAAATACTTAAATAAACTATTAAAACTAGTGAAGGTCACCTTGAATAATCTGGAGCAATTTAATTTTATCTTCCAATCTATTGTAATAGAAAAGATAGCAGTCTATTCAGTCTCTTGCGGGTTGCAACAAATAATCTATCGTCTGCAAGCTCTGATCGAATACATTTTCTCCAAACCCTTTTGGAATGGGTAGCTTATTTGTGAAAGAAAATATCGCCCAACGCAATACATTAATAAAAGGGTAACTTAATCCAAATCTTCACAGTATGCACCAACTTAACAGAGCCAAATGACATTGTTGAAGTCCCTTCTCAATGGTTCTCACATCTCTGATTAATTGCATTACATTTATTATTCTTTTAATGAAACATTTCTCGAAAGAATGTTTGTAAAAGGACATCCGTATTCCGGAAAGTCATGAATAGGTGCGTAGAAGAATTTCCGTTAAGTGCCTTCAAGAGAATTGAACAAGATTTGATGAGTTTTCATGGGGAACTGTAATTATGTGTCTTTGTTATCATTCGGGGAAAAGCAAAAAAGAATGTCATTAATTCCTAGTTTTGTAAAGGAACTAGGAATAAACGGTATAATTGAAAAGAAGTTGTTTTAATTGCCTGCTAATGTAATGTTTGCAAAAAACTCATTCAAAGTTTGTCCCAAAAGCCATCTTAAGAATTATAAAAGACTAATAATAAGTAAATATGATCTAAAACTTTGGATGAATATATCTTTAGTCGAATCTCAGAAAAAGTCGCCTAACAAAGAGCAATTTTTTAATTAGGTGGTAAAGAAATATAAATAAAAAATATATCAATAAAATATATATAATATAGTTTACAAAATAAAATACTAAAAACATTTTTCATACATTCAAAGAGTTTCGAAAAAACTGCACTCTCTCTCTCTCTTTTTTTTTATATCTAGGAGAAAAGTTACTTCTGTGGAATCCAATAGAAAACGGGTGAATTAAGGAAGAAATTTTTGAAAGAGTTGTAAAAGCTGGGGCTGTGAGGCAAAGAAGTATTTGAACATTTCTTACATTTCGCAATTCACAAATGTCTGAAAAAAATCAAACAAAATGCGTCATTTCATTTAGTAATGTATTTTCTTTAAAAATATACAAGCTGTATTTCCATAAGGAACTTTCTTTATATATATATATATATTTATATGTTCAATTTTTCTAAATGGAAATTCTGTGTTCTTTTAAATGATTTCTGATATTTACAATCTTCCTTAAATGAAATTTTAGGAATTTGACATTAAACAACTCGAGATATAGAAGAAAAAAAGATTTGGGAGACTATTTCATTGCACAAGTACAGAAAATAGGTAATATTTATAACTATTTCATTTCTCTTCGAAGTTTTACTGGTTGATTCGATCTTTTATCACTGGTCATCAAAATAGGATCCCAAAATCGCATATTTTTAATTTCACGCTTATTTTCGGACAGAGAAATAAAAATAAAAAAATGAATAATAATAAGAACATTTTTATCCATTTCCTTATTTATAAATAAATTTTGGACTCTACAATTTATTTATTACTTTCTTTATTCTAAGCATGTAAAGCAAATTTCACAAAAACCGATGAATTCACATGTCATTTTGCCTTCTTTATATGTTATTCACATTATAAAAATAAATCATATTTCAAGTAAAATTTAAATGGTAATTATGAAATGAATAATATTGCTTCAGAATTAATTCAAGAATAGCTAAAAAGAGGACAATTATATATTTGTTTTTAATGATAATTTTGTCAATAAATTGATTATAATTTTCATTATAAAATTTTCTTCAGCCGCAAATCAATATCAGGAAAAATTTTACGCAGCATTTACATTCATTGGCATTTTTAAAAGAAATAATTCATTCAATAAGAACATGAATATATAAATATTTAAACTATTTCATTTTAAAGACGAGGCTATACTAAAATATAATGCTAATCACTGATACCAATAACTTTTCATAATTAGGGGAATTTTGTCAATTTTTTTTTCTCAACTGCTTCGTAAATTGAAAATGTATAAAATATATCAAAATCGACACGTCTTTAATCTCGATTGGCAGTTTCACATTCTAATAAAACACACACACACACACACACACAGTTCGCAAAGTTACCCTGAAAACGGGGAAATTTGCCAAATGTGTTAAAATCAATCTAAATCCCAATTCCTCCAAATACATACAAAAAAAATTTTTAAATTGTGAAAATACTTTACATATTAATATTAATTTTTTAATGTAATAAAGATAAGCAAAGTTGAATGTAGCAAACACCAAATGTAGCTTAACTTTAATGTTGCAAATACCAAAGCTGAAATGTTTAAAATGCACGAAAAAGAAAAATGAATTCAAAAATATCACTTTTTTTAAAGAGATGTAAAATTTTACTGACGAAGAGCATCTTAAATTTTAAAATAAGCGAATTAATTTAAATATATCTCTTTTAGGAAAAATTATTCGCTAATAATTTCGAGACGCAGTCAAAAGCTTTCGTCCTTTCACAATAGCACAGAGAAAAATATGGCATTTCTTTTAACATCTGAGCAATAACGTTCTTCTTCTTTTCCATTCTATTTTCACCGTTCTTGTTTGAAGCACCAGTCGAAAGCGTGTCTATTGAATGTCCTTTCTTCACCCGAGATATTCGAGCAGGTAGAGAAAAAAAAAAAAAAAAAGCTGTCAATAGCGGGAGCTCAGTATAAAGAAATTAAAAGGCACCCAAAAAACGTGGTTCTGGGTGTGGCACTTGACAAGTTCTTCACATTTTCTATTTATTGCGTAGTGCGAGGAACAAAGGCGAAATATCAACGGGCATTTACAGGTTTTGTTGTATTAGAACGAAACTAACCTGAGCATATTAGAAAAGGTTAATTAGATAAGGTAACGCAAGCATTGTTTTCCATAAGCGTCATTTTTCAAATCTCACAAAATTCTAGAAAATTATTCATCTGACGTGAAACCCACCGAAAATGAGAAAAAAAGTTTTTGTTAATTATAAGATAAACAAACAATTAAGAAATAAGATTGTGAATCTTTGTAAGACGAATCTTCAATATTTTCATTGATATTCTGATATTCTCATTTAAGTTTTTCAGTATTTTCATTGTTTGAGTTCATTTATTGTTCATTTCATTCATTGTTATTTTCACTGTTCATTGAGTTTTCAATATTTTCATTGATATTTTCTTCAGCTTTCAATATTTTATTTTTTGATATTCTTATTTAAAAATATAAAAGGAGACCATAAAGATATTTTCAATATGAAATTTATTTCCTTTTGCTCCTAATATAAAAATCCATTTGAAAGGATTTTTCTTTTATGTAAGCCGTTCTTATGATCATCTTTTGACTGTTTTATTCTCCTAATGATGTATAATAAATATTCGCTCTGCATTCCATCCCCAGACTCAAGACGATGAAGACCTTTTTACCAAAGTCCAGTACTTTTTTAAAAATTTCAAATTGAAAACAAATAAATAAATTGAATGTTAATTGATGATAAACCAAATATAATTTATGACAGTATTATTGAATCTTAATTTATTTTTTAAAAATCGAAATAACCTTTACTTCTAAATGTAGAAGAATCTGAAAGAAGAAGAGGTTGTCCTCACTCGCATTATCATTCTGTATTTGGAGATGACAAAGGTAGCAACACGCTCAATTTCCGCTTCTTAATAACATGAGGATACCTCACCTGCCAATAGATTCTAGGATGCTAAATCGACATATCTTCGATGTAATCGAAACTTATGAGAGTAAATAGAGATGATCTTCAAATTTTGAAGGTCAGAAGGTTTCGGCAAATGATTGCCAGTTTTTAACGAAATCAAAAAGAAATATATCACAGAGAGGCATTCTTTTGGGATGCATTTCCAATTCACGAAACATTTCAAGTATTTCAAGATAGTGGATTTCATTTCGGTTATGAAAGTTTTCCGCTTCATATTAATCGATAATTTATTTTGTCATAACATGAGTTGGTAATATGTAAAATTTGAACAGTGTCATTCTTCTGTTGATACTAATTTATTATTAAAAATTGTTCACAAAAATTGAAAACATTCTATTTGCCATGATAACTACATTTCGGAAGAGCTTAGCTGTTATCGGGGAGGACAAGTATTTTCTTTTCATGGCTCTTCATTGATAATATGTTCAATTCTATCAAAATTTGTTTCTTTATTCCAAGAGGTAGAAGTTCCAAGACTTCTGATTTCATAGGAGTCAGAGCTGGAAGAGCATACAATTAATGTAATTTTCCAACAAAGTTTCATATGCTGAAGTTCAAAAGCAGTGGAATTTAATTTCAACCATTAACTACTAAGAATTCCAGCTACTGAAAATCCTTTAATAGAAAAGTTATTTATTTGTACAAGATGATACACCTAATTATCACTCTATTTTCAAAAGCAAAAAAGTTATGGGAAATAAAATTTCAATCCCTCTGAAATGAAAATTGTGTAAACTGAATGCTACACTCTTTTATAAATGGTTTAAACATTGAGATTCGGATTTACTTAATTTTTCGGTTGTATTAATTGTGATATAAATTAAATCTAGAATTAAATCCATAAAATTTTTAGATATAAGTATTTAATAAATTTACTTATTTTTGTATAAAAGCTTACTTTTTCATTCATATTTTAACTGCTCAGTTCATTAATTTTTATTTTTTATAAAAAAAAACACCTACACTATGGTGAAGTAAGTTAATTAAATTTGTAATCCTTTAAATCTGTTATATGATCTTATAATTTGATTTATTTTATTTTTGATGTGTTGTAGGAGAGAATTCTCAATTTTATATGAAGACAAATAAAATGCTTTAAAAGGAAATTAAAATTTATGGAAAATATTCAGAATTATTACGGTAACATATTTTCAATTTTTCTTCTTTTTTTCATTGGAATCGAAATTTAATTTGGCTTGTGATCGCTTTTATTTTTCTGAAAAAGCACTTAACTTCTTTTTTTTAAGTGTGAGTGCCATTATTTAATTAAAATTAAGTGGATCCTTCAAATGTAATTGAAGCTTTTTTTCCATTCTCAGCGCTCACTTTTTTTTGGGATTCGCGGGGAACAAGTTATATTAATGCAATATTTGAAGGAGCTTCTGATTTTATTCGTAAAAATGTTTCATGCTTTCTTTATGCACTAATAAACATTTCTGACATTTTTTTATTTTTTATTTTTATGTAATGGAAAAAAGTGCAATGAAATCTAAACTAAATTAATAATTCATTTGGTACTAATTATACATAAAAAAGCTTTAATAACCATTTTTTCTCCTTTAAAGATTTTTCTGCCCTCTTATGTATTATTTAATTAATTCGTTCAAGTATGCCATTTTGTTGTAACTGGAGAATGTATAAGCAGCAAAATAAATGTTGCATGTGTATTGGCATGCATTATTAGAGTTGGTTAGTAACCTCCATTAAAAAGCCATTCAGATGATTTCTTTTTCTTTTTAATAAGATGAAATTTATTGTCTTATATTTAATAAAAAAATAATAGGTACTTTAAAAGTTATAAATATAAAAACAAACTTAAATTTATAAGCAAAATTACTTTCTGAAAAATTCAATTCTAATTTAATTTGTAAAAAATGCTTTTTAATGAGGAAAAATGTTTTTGTTAAATTTTATAAAAAATAACTTAGATTTTAAAGAAGTAAAATCACAAAATTTGCTTAAAGGTTCGTTACAGAAGCGTAAAAGTTTAAAACAACTGCTTGATAAGAATTGATGTAAACGAATGCTAGATAACTTCATGAAAGCTATAACCAGCCTTCATCACCTTTTGTACTTTCCTTGAGCCTACATTTTAGTATAATCTGGTGAGCTATATTGAACTACGATAATATTTTCTTTTTGATAATCACTCTCTTTGGAATGGTACTTCTGATATGACTTACATAAAATCTATGTCTTTAATGACGTTTATGTGATCACCATATTTATCAAAGCAGCATTCACCAAAATATGCCTTCTTTTTATACAAACGTTATTCATAAAGAAGATGCAATTTTAAAATATTTATTTGTAATAAATAGCAATAAATAGAGACATACACGATACATAACTGAATAGAGGACATTTCAGAGTTTTATTTTATACATTTGAATAATCCCAGTAAAAGCAATGCTGTTGTTTGTTTACTAAAAAATGGTGACGTTTCAGGAGGAGGTATTTACTGTGCTGCGGCATGTAAAGAGTGGTCCACTCTTGGAGTGCAAGGCATTTCAATGTAAGTTCCACAAAGAGCCATCTTACCATAAGCAGATTTATATTGGTCATAAAAATTCGTGGAAGAGGGTTGCGTATACAAAGGGAAAAACACTAGTCATTCTCGCATGTCATATAAAAAGGTTGAGGGTATCGGAATTGCTTTTGTACATAACCTGATCTGTGAGAGTGCATGAAAGCATTCATGCATTTCTTATGACAACTACACTTCAATATCTGCGAATTCGAATTATTACTTCAATGAACCAGAGAGTAGTTGCTTCATGTGTGAGCTTCCTATTCGATGTTTGTGCTGCATAACAAATGAAGCTCACTTTGAATACATAAAATAAAGCTTTTAACTTTCTTTTACCCAGTGATATATCATATGTGTTTCTATCTGTTATCGTTCACGAGAAATAAATATTTTAATTCTGCTCCTTTTTTGAATAACTCTGCTTGTTTTTTAATTTGGATTAAATATATTCGAAAGGTTTTCTTAATCTTAATAGATTTCATTTATTGTTTTTGTTCTTCTAGTAAATGAACATTTCATCAATCATTGGTATTAAACTGAATGGTCCGCATATGTTTTCCACAATTTTCACGTTAAACGTATCAACTCAACTTCTGTACTAAGAAAAATATTTCTTTGGTATATGTTACGAAAATGATACATGAATTGCATATCTTTCATTAAATTCTATCTTCAAAAGTAGCAAGGCAGCTTACCTAAAAATTCACACATGTCCTTATTGAAGAAATAGTTGATCTTATCAAATCTCAGTTAGTCAGAGCCGTATCAAATGAAAGATAAATGATGTTTGTTTATTTAAGATAAATGATGTGTATAATGTGATAAATGTGATTTTATATATTCCAATTAACATATACCTACGTTTCAGACGTTTAGAGAATCGTTTCTTTTCGGTATCCACTAGTTATCTAGCCTTTTCCTGCAACGCACCGTTTTCCAGGTTATGTTCTTCAGAAGTAGGTAGTCAGAAAAGTGGCCTTCCGTTCGATTTTTATTTTGCATTCTCTCCATTAACCAGGGATTTGAAACATCTTT
>JAPMOR010008427.1:6990-60336 GCA_026543865.1 Argiope aurantia | reverse complement strand
ACACACACACACACACACACACACACACACACACACACACACACACATTGAGCTTTATTATAAGTATAGATTAAAAGGTACTCATTTTAGGCATAAGATGAATTTGTTTTTAAGACGATTTGAAGGAACTAGAAATATGTTATTAAGTAACTATGAATAAATTCTCAAAAAAACTACTCTAATTTGTAATATTCTGCCCAGGAAAAGAAAAAGTATTAGCACTTTTTTGTGTGCTATGTAATACGGAGCGGTTTATGTTTAGTTTCGTAGCACAGTGAAGTGAGCTGAGTAATCCAATTTGAATACTTTCCCGTCGGATATAGAAATTGCCCACAACTTTTGTTGTCAAGAATTGTTGTCAATTACATTACTTGGGGTTTTTAGAAATCGCATTCCCATGAAAAGGACAGACAATAAAAAGAGGTTTAGTCTAAAACTTGATGCGTCAACATTTTTGGTGCAAGATCATATACTAAAATTTGCTCATCCAACTCACTTTGCTTTTAAGTTATCGGTGCACAAATACTCAAAGGATTAGACAATCAATCCTTTGAGGGATTTAGTCCAAAATATGGAGTCTATGTATGTATAGCCAAAATATGTACGCTGTATATGACTTGAAATATTGTTATTCATGTAAATATCTTGTATTTTTGTAAATTTATACTCCATTGCTCCATGTTACCATATGTATACTTTTCTGTTCCATTGATCATACTTGCGTAATATTTCAACGACAATTCAATACTTTAATATTTTTTAAACTTAATTAGAAAATTTAACTTCATTCCATACGAGAGGCGCCACCTAGCCGTATGTTTGAGGAAACATTGATTTCACGTTTACATAATATTTATTATAAAAAATAAAAAGTTAAATTTTGAAAAGTAGAAAATAATGTAAATAAAACGTTCTATGTTTTAATACACTAATATGAAAAGGCTTTATTGAATTTTTTTGAATTATTTAGTATAACTTTGGGAGAGAGAGAGATGAGAGCCGAAAGAAAATTCAAAGAACTGAAGTATACAGAGTGTCGAAAGTTCCGGAAAGAATGTTTTCTTTTGCGTGACAAGGATCTGAATTATTTTGCATACTTGGGAATCTCTTTTGACTTCTCACTGTGTATCTATTCTTAGCTTTTGTATCCTACTATAACTTACATTAACATCAGCTTTATAGAAGGAAAGTTATTAAAACTTTTTTACCTGAACAATCTCTATTCCAAGTTACATCATGTCAGTTTCTTTGAAGCATACGTTTAATTTCCGTTCCAAAGCCCTTATCATACTTTCAGAAGATCGAAAAGAATTTTCATTGGATTTTTTCTTTCACGTCAAATTCTAATATTACCTTTCCTAAACTGCATGAAAAATATAATAAAAATAAAAATACCCCTATTCAAAAATCTTATTCAATGCCAAGTTTTTAAGGAAAATCAAAATTAGTTTAAGAAATCCCTTTTTGAGTTCGAATATGGTTTTTATAATGAGGTTTCCTTTAGTATCAATTCTTATCTTTGACATCCAAACGGAATAAGAGTTTATTAAATATAAAATTGCTGATTACAAAATGAGAGAAATACCATTAGTAATAAAATGACGAAATCTTTTGAGGAGATTATTTTATGCTTGATTTTCTCTTAAAATAGTTAAAACTTTGAAAATATCATTGAGATAAATTAAAACGTTTTGTAGCCGAAAAAACTTTATCAATACATAATCAAATAATAAATAATCAATGCATAAAAATATCATAGAATCAAAATATTGAATCATTATATTATAGTAGGGTTGCTACTTCTCAGAAGGGTAAAATATGTTATGTTAAATTAAAATAGATGAGTGTTAGTTGCATGCTATTTTATTTTTACTTTTTCAGTCCTTTTAAATTACATTGTTTTTATATTCCTCTTTTTATAACATAAATCCGAAGTGTTATAAATCATTTTAAATTTCTTTTGCAACTGATATTTGAATACATATTTTTTAATAAATTGTTGGAAGAGTCGTTTCTTAAATTTACTTCCTAATTTGTTTTGGAATATCTTTTAGGGATTTTTTTGTTGTTGTTTTGTTGCCATTGAAATATTCCAACTTATTCATCGCCATCAATATTTATTTAAATGATTCCCGCAGAAGACTAAAATTTATTATATGCCAAAGTAAATATTGTTCAGATTAACCTTTTATTATTGATTGCGCTTGGCTACAAATACCTCTGTAAGAGAAGATTTCAATAAATAATATCTTTATAAGTAAAGATTGTCAAATTCAAAGCTGAAAACTTAAAACTTTAACTTAACAATTTCGCTTTTGAGCGCAATTATGTTTTTATTTGAGCCTTTACACCTACTTTGATCGTATTATTTTTAAAAATCACGATTGATCCTGGAAAATGCGAATTAATACTTTATATGAAATGTTATTTTAAAAGAATATTATATCTAAAGAACGAACTTTTAGTGTCCATCTTCACCAAAAATTATTTCAGAATCGCATTCCTCAGCCATGTCAATGTTTGCTCGAATTTGTTTCTCGTTTACTAATGGAAATAAAATTAATTTATGCAATTTAGAGATCTTATATTAAGATCATATACATTTATGATATTGCAAAAGTTTTAAGCCTTTCAAAAATGTGCAGAAAAAATTGCCAAACTAATGGAGATTCTTTAGAAACTATTTGAAAGTTATGGCCAGTCTAACACAACTACGTTTTCAAGGCAATATCTAACACTATTTGGCCGATAAAAATAGCTACCGTCGAAATTCGCCAAGAATCGATTTTAAACCTGACTATTACTATTCGAAATAGTTTCGTGAATGGGGTAAGTAGAAAATTCGCGAACTTTAGAATCCCATTTGATGGATGAAGTTTATGCACTTCTAGATCGGAGACGAAAGATAAAAATTTAAGCTTCAAATCAACTTCCTTTAAAAGAAGTGTCTTTATCAGAAATTACTATATAATACCAAAACGTGATTTGAGAGAGAAATGATTACATTTCATCAAAAATAAATTAATAAAATATCCAAAGGATAATATTGAAGAATTTGATTTTCTTATTCATTGATGTTAATCATAATTAAATAAAACGCTACTTATTTATGATTGATGGATTTTATTGTGAGCATGAAATGGTTGACTGACTTGCCAATAAACGCTGAGCTGACATTTTTCTTAAGATTGTTATTTACAAAAATTTATTTAGTCACTAAGAAGTGAAAAATTGTTTTTCCCCAAACCTATCAAATTAAATTTCGAAGAAGATAACCCTGAACCAGAATGATCAGCAGCATCGTTAGATGGCAAAAATGATTCCGTTGCGATGCAGTAAGCCGTTCTCTGTGTAGGTACTGGCTTAATATGCCATTACATACCCGGGAAAGTGGCTATCAGAATACAGCATATAAAATAAAATAAAAGACAAATATTATCATTCTTGAAGCTGCGACATTTGGAGTATATAACAATGTTGTTACGGAAAATCGTTCGTTGGTAAAAACGATTTTTAAATGATGCTTTATTCCCCCTCCCCTCCAAAAAAAAAGTACGGGTAAGTTCAGTCGAGGTATATACTAAGAATAGCACTTGGGAAAATTAGAAGTACCCAAGTATACAACAAATCCCTAATTAAACGGCATAATCAATAGTGCTCGGCGTCATTCACTCTCAATACACTAAGCACTCCAAAGAGAAAATTACTCCTCGTCTGAGCACATCAGCTTATATACTCTCCCAATAAGCTTTAGTGTCGCATGAAATTCTCTAAAAGAATCTCTAGATCACAGTTCCTAATCGGGATAAGACCATAAGTCTTGTTTTTCCAGAATCACGCTTTTATTCCAAACTTCGACTACTTTGAAACAAAAAGATATGATTCGCCAAGTGCCTATTCATTTTGCATTCAAACGTGCGGTATTTTACTGTAGCTGGCATTGAGATCTATGTGAAATTTGTTGTATTATGTGTCTGAGATGAAGTTGTAATAAAAATATTAAAAAATATAATTCTCTGCACATGTTTATTCGTTTATACCTTTACCCTTTTTGTACTAATATTTTTTTACTAATATTTGGTAAAAGTTATTTCCACATTTTTTGAGATAAATGGTAAGCAATAAAAATACTTTTTATACTTATTATATGCAAACTTCATAAATCAAACACCATATCCTTTTAAAGCAGAAAATACAGAAACCTTTCCTTGAAATATTGCTTAAAAGCGATCATAGAAAAAGAATGTGCAACAACAAGAAAATTCAATTTGTAAAGGAAATCTACATGAATATGGGTATAACATATCCACATAAATCCATATAAATATAAATGGAATGCTACATAAATATTCGATGAAATACTAATATCTTCTATTTGAATAATTCTCTGCTCTAATGAATTCATACAAAGTAAATATATCAATAAAAGTGCATTTCTCCGACTTCTTCTATTAAAGTTTCAAAACAATAATATTATTCTGTGAAATTTAGAAATATTACCGAAATGCATTTGAAGGTGGAAGAAGAAATCAAAAAATAGAAAATTGAAAATTTATATTTCAATCCATGAATTGTATCTGTATTTAATATATTGTCTATAACATTAAATTCAAAGATAGGTCATATTATTATAATTGATAATACTAGAATAAATAAGATAAAACATTTACAGGAAAATTGGTTAAAACTTTTTTTTTTATTAACGAACTTTCCGATTGCTCCAACATACAAATAAAGAATCATTATTTGTCTTTTAAAGCATCAATATATCTCAATGAGTTCTTTATTAACTACAAGAAAACTATTTCTCTGAATGATCCTAATAAACTCTTCCACGATTCAGATATCAAAAGAAATCAATATGTAAAATCATATGCAATATTATTGGCATCTTGTTTAAAGTGCTAGGAAATGAAAATTTGGGCCTATAAAATATATTGTTAAAAAGGATAGGAGCTATTCATCTTTCAAACAGGATCAGATCATTTCCTTATCAAAGAAAAGAACACTAATTTCATGAGTTCTGAAGCTCATGAATCCCAATAATATTTCAAACTGTGTCACATATAGGAGCTTTTAAATTTTCTCATGCCTTAAGTTGCGTATAGAGCAATAAGAGTTTTGAGGTTCGTTATTATTTTTTTAAAACTGTATACGGACAATTTTTCAGCAAAAAGGAGAATTTCAGAAAAGAAATATCTCATTCTTGAAGAGATGGGCAAAAAAGTCTCCAAGTTTTATGACTTTTAAATGACTGCTTAACTGTCTCGGTCGAAGTTCCTCAACCGAGATCCATCATTTTGCGGTTGACTCGAAAGCCTCATTAAGTCATCTCTGAGTATTATTACAAATCCAATTAACATGGGAACTTTTCGGAAAGATTCGAACTGCATACAGACATCGAGTTGCGAAAAGGCCACCTGTTGTCGTGGGAAAGGGTTAAGGTTGTGACTTTTTGGTGGTTATATAGCCACCCGCTGAAGCAGCCGCTCTACCAGTCGGTCCAATATGCGTCGTCACTTTCTCCTGTTGCTCGCCCTGCAGGTAAGTGCTTCCATTTCGAATTCAGGCCACAATGCGCGAAACTCAAACGATGCCGTCGCATTTGCCGTTTTTCGTCTCTAAGGAAAAGTAGTGGTTTCACAATATAATCAATAGTAACTATTTCGTAGCGCTGCATTGGAGGAAATATATTTTGCTTGAAATACAAACAGAAAGGGAAAAAAGGGATCTATTTTCAATATTAAATTTAAATTTTGTCGGAAATTACAAAACACTTTAGACATCTCTTCAGCCGCAAATCCTTCAGCTGCGAAAAATAAGGCTCATGATAAATTATTAATAGCCAATATTTATTAGTAAATTTTTAAACCTTAAAGTAGACTCAAGCAAATTGAACAAACAATATCATTTAATTGCGTTGAAAACTGAGTAAATACTTTTATAAATAAAAAGAGCTCCTAATGATTATTTTTCTAAATGGAAGGGTTTCATGGGTCAGTTTGATTCAAAAATAATTCAGATTATGCAATAAAGCTTTTTCAGTCAACTTCATGACATTGAACCCCTAATTGAATGATTTTATCAAGAATTCTGGTGTGACTGGTATAAATTCATTAATGCCATCTACGTGAACAATCTTTTCTGAGTTACGTCAGTGGATGATATATTATTATAACAATCAAAGGAAGTCTATATCCGATAATATTTTTATTTACTTTAAAAATCTTTCACTTATTTGAGTTGAAACCTTTAAGAAGATTCCAGCACAAGAATGACTATAATCATTCTATTGATGATAACACTGTTGGCTGACATTTTATTTAGAGTATCACAATAAAGAAACATAGCTTAAATGTCTCGATTATGATTGTATTTTGATTCATTTTTAAAATGTTTTATTTTTATTAATTTGATATCTTTAATAATGGTAGAGAATGTGGGTTAAACCTCTTAATATGTTGCCGTAAAAGTATAATAATCACGTGAATAAGGCATACAGAAAAAACGTGCAACATCATTTGAGTATTTTATATATATTCCTATGTATTTACGAGGTATTTTTCCTGATTACGGAAGCTCAGCACAATTTTATAGCCAATTCCAGTCTTCGTTTATCAACAGGTGTCATTTTTTTATTTTCAGTGAAATATCTCTTATGTTTTATTTCATATTTGTAGTATTTTCAAAAGAATTCTTTCAGTGAAAGTTGCAAGAAAAAAAATTACATAACGCCTGGTTATTTCAAGCAAAATAGTTAAAAATAATGAAGAGGCTCTATACTTTTCCTACGAATTCTAATTTTACAGAATGCTCTCTTGTATCACTAAAATTAATGATAGAATATGAACATTTTCTCGCTATTTTATATTTAAAAATATATAATTTTTATGAAACAGTCAATGAAAGATACCAAAATGTCTTTAAAAGATGTCGTTTGATTGATTTAGATCTACACGGACGTCTAATATTCCTTTGTTTTTGAATAATTTTTAAATCGATGAAATAACTGAAAACTTTATAAATAATTCTACATGAAATTACTTTAACGGCAAAACTTTTATTTTTCGGAAGTGTTCTGTCCAAAACTTAGTTATTTTTCTTGTACTTACTTACGCATTTTCATTACTTTAGCGAGAAACATAACTTTTTGGAAAAAGAAAATGGTATCAGTTTCTTTTTTATTTATCAATATTTCATTTATTGATTTATTGGTTCACAATAGGATTTTATCAGGTACATACGTCCTCATGAATTCAAAGTCATTTAGAATGTGTTGATTTTACAGAATTCTTTTATGTTTGATAAATTCTTGCAAAAGTCCTTTCATCCTAGATTGAAATATGAATCGTTTTATACTGAGCAATAAAAATTCCTGTAAAGTTTGTACAGTGTTTTTCTAACAAGAGTTTAGTGTTAATTTTGCTTGTTTTGCCTTTCTTTGAATATTATAGAGTTTATGATAAAATGCAATTCCTGAATTAATAACCAAATAATAAGAAAATAAGACAAATAGTTTTTAAAATTAATACATCAAAATAAAAATAATATCATAGAATTAAAATATCGAATAATTATAATATATAATTGTTGCTTCTCAGAAAGGTAAAATGCGTATCTTAAAATAAAATAGATGAAGGTTAGTTATATACTATTTTATTTTCGTCTTTTTGAGTCCTTTTAAATTACATCATTTTTTATATTCCTCTTTCTATAACATATTTCCGAACTGTTGTAAATGATTTTAAGTTTCTTTTGCAACTGATATTTCAATATATTTTTATTAATAAAATTATTGTCAGAATCGTTTCTTAAATTTAATGCCAAAATTGTTTTGGAATATTTTGGAGACTTTTTTTGTTGTTGGTTTGTTGCCATTGCAAAATTCCAACTTATTTATCGCCATAAATATTTATTTAAATGGTTCCCGCAGACTAATATGTATTACATGCCAAAGTAAATATTGTTGAGAGTAACTTTTTTAACTTTTTATTATTTAATATCCTTTGAAATTTTACATGTCTTTAATTAATTAATTAATTAAATTTAATACAGATTTCCGTTATATGATTCAGTATAAGAAAGTCATTCTACACTGTATCTTTATTTCCAGGTATTTATGAATGAGTAAACAGTATTTCTTATCGTATTAATCTTTCGTTCAAATCCTTTTTTAATTTAGCCTGATAACGACTTGATATATTTTTAATTTGAACTAATTCAGAAAATATGTGTATAAGTCAACAAATAACCTTAAACTATAATTGTTTTCACTTAGAACACAGCAATTTCTATCACAATAATGAAAAACGGATAGGTATTTATTATGAACATCAATATCGTGGTTAAAAAGTAAAAAGTTTAGAGTATACGAAGGTCTATCATCAATTTCTGAATTTACGGAAAAGAAATAAAGGGTAAACATCATCTTCTTGACAAAAAAAAAATCAAAAAATTGTTTAAAATATTCGTCATCTCAAGCATGAATTATTTAATGAAATATTTTTGATTGTCATGAATTATTAATGAACATAGTTTGATAAAAAGCAATAAAAATGTCTATAATTCGTACCGCACAAAGTGATATAACATGTTTAAAAATGTGTATGCTTTTCTATCCACTGTCCTGTTTCTCCCATCCCGATTATTTACGCGACCTCGTTGGAAACTCCTTCATCGATGTTTCGTTGCTTGAGAAATATCAAGCCGCGTGAAACAGGTTATTTTCGCAACGGGCTGCTATGAAAATCTCTTTTGACTATTGATAAAGATGGCTCATTGTCATGGGCACTTTCTGTTTATTTTTGCCTAAAGAATAGAATACTGCTTTTGAGTCAATATAACCTGATCAGATTTTCTGAATTCAAATTAGGAATGATCCGGAATCTGATCTCCGGGTCACCAGTTCGGTCTCCAAGCCAAAAATGATTAAATAGTAAATAGAATTTCAGAAAAAATGAAACAAAAGAAGAAGAGATTCAGAAGTCTAAATTTATTTTCCAATTAGTTTTGCTAACTTGTTGATTCCTTCACAGTAATCGTATTAAGGTGAATATATTCTATGCAAACATTTCTTTGGAAGCAACTTTTTTTTAACAATAATCTAATTAAAAAATCCATCAGTCCAAAAGTTACCAGTCCAATTATCAATGTGGACTGGTAACTTTTTCTGTTCGAGGATAAACTTTTCCCTCTTTCCCGCACTTCGGTTGTTATATCATTTATAACTAAATTCAAAGACTAAACATCGAACTTCTCCACTCCACAAACATCTTCTGTTTAATAAGGATTTTTATAACGCAAAAAATCAATAAAAATAATTTATTCATTTAGTTGTTCTTAACATTTTTGTTAACCATTTTTTTGTTATTTTGTTTAATATCGTGTATTCTGTCTACATATATCTATGTATGTGTATGTTAACGTAAATATAACAGCTGGTTGATTATTTGTAGTCACCATTAAGTTTAGTGCTGATTATGAATAATCAGTAGTAGTTATACATAACCGGATTAATAACATTAAAAAAAACACGCACACACACACACATAATTTTGACAAAGCATGAGATACATCTCTGATGACCCTGTTTTACTTTTTATATCTACACAAAACAATGATAGATATGTGTGTGTCTGTGCGATGGTTTTCTACTAGCACATATATACTTTGGAAGGTGTAAATGTGCACATCAGAACAATTTAAAAAAATTAAATTAAAAAAATTAAGCGAAATTTTGTCGTTGTTCGGCTATACCTTTCGAAAGGATTACAGCACAAAAATGATTTTTATGGCATCTAAAAATTCCAAAAATTATACTTATTTTCGTAACGTAATAGTTTTTAATGATGCTTATTATTTTGAAATATATATATTTTTTTCCAATTTTCAATTGATTTAAAAAAAAAATATTTTAAGCATATTTTCCAACGATGCATTTCACACGAAATACAACTAAAATTTAACCTGAACGAACTCGTTATGCTAGCATGAAAAAAAATTAAATTTTATTAACATGTTACCATCATGTTGACAAAGGTTCAAATTAATAGAATAAGTTAACTTTTACTGCAATTTAATCCTTGAAAATTGTAATTTTTAGCACGTGTATGCACGAAGTAAAATAAATATGAAACATGGTATTGGTTTGTTCCGAAAGTAATTTCATTTTTTTTTTTTTTTTGTGGAAATGAAAGACAGTTTTCGTATAATAAACAAATACTTTATTAAATTATATACTGGCCGTTCTAGTCCAACACCTTTTGCCATCTTTCTGGTAGTAGCGTAATTCCACGCTCATAAAATTTTTGGTCTTTGCTGCCAAAAAAACTGATCGAGGTGGTTTTTGACCTCCTCATTTGAGGTGAAGGTTTTACCGTCTAAAAAATTTAGTGAACCAGTTCTGGCACTGGCGTACTGTCAACACATCTTCTCCATACACATCGGTCAATTTCTTTCTGGCTTGAACAGCATTTTTACCCTTTCTGTAGTAAAACAGTAAGATATGTCGAAGATGTTGCTTATCGCTCTCCATATTTAAAAGGGCACCAACCAAAAACTACTGCGTAGAATTAATTGGAATTTTTCACACACAAGCCTTGCTATATGAGCTCTCAAAGCATATAAAAATTATACGGCTTAAATGTGAAGTTGGGTGCAAAAAAATACAATTAAATCCTCTGTCGGGAAAAAATGAAATTACTTTCCGAACAACCCAATATTTTCTAGTAAAATAAGTTCAAGAAAAAAGTTTCGGTAATTTTTGAATATCTATATAATTAATTCATTAATTTTCTGTTATTTAAGACATACATTGTTTAATATATACAGGACATCCACTTTAATTGAGGCTCAACGGCTTATTTCTGAACCTTTAGTAACAAACATACACGCCTAATAAGAAAAATGATCTAAGTTAAATAAATATATTTAAAGTAATTTGAGTCAAGAAAGTTCTGATGCATTACAGAATTTTCACTTTTTATACATACCCTCGTTCCACTGAATCTTATTTAATAAAATATTCTTGAGACACTAATAAAAGAAAGTCCCAATCTTTTGTCGCAAAAACTGATTTGAGTTATGAAAATCTTAATATCAGTATTTCATAAAAATGCGCGATTTCAGACCTCTTGATTGATTGTTTCGAGGAAAATACACCTATCAATGTCGGAAGTTTTCTCTAAAGTTAATAAAAAGTAAAAATAGATTGCAGCTCTTTATTATTGGCTATTTGTTAGTTGATTTTCCAAAAATATCTCTAAAGTGACATTCTTTCCTACTTATTGCAAAAGAATCCAAAAATATAAGAAATTTAAAAATATGGATTTTAATTAAAACACATTGAAACGATTTAAATCCGTTATATCAATGAACAAAAAAAATGAATTGTGCATTAAAATTATGAAGTAATTAAAAGCAACATTTCAGAGGCAACTTCTGCACATTGCATAAACGAAGCAATTTTTAAGAAAAAAAAAAGAATTTCAATTAAATTTTCAACCAATGAAGGTAAATTTTAATTCTCAATTTTAATAATACACTTCAATTTTCTTTTATCAACAATAAAAGCTGGTGAACAGCTCTCGTTTCTCTCGCATTTGAAAGTGAAAAAAAAAGTTGATCTTTTACTATCGTAATTGAATAAGTCAGTGAAGAAATTTTTATTTTAAGCTCTTGATATCTTTCTCAAGATTATACCAGAACAGTCCCATTTCTAAAACATTGCATTGCCCATATCTCCTAATTTGACTCCTTTTTGACATCCATATTAAACATGAATATGATTACTATTTGAAGCTTTCTAAAATAAAAATGCTTTCCAGATAAAATATATAAATCTGCCAATTTTTTTTAATATCTGAGTTCCTCTTAGAATCTCCGGAAGAAAGCATCTACTTTAAAAGAAATCATCCCCCTTCACTTTCTCTTGCCTGCAGAAAAAAAAATTCTTCTCCCAGACATTTTTATCTCAAAATTTATTTCTTTTTTTCTGAACATGTTTGGACTTTTAGTCGTTTTTGTTTGAGCTTTCCCCCATCTCCGAATCGATCGATAAGCAAATCTAACGTAATCATGTTAATGAATAGGATAGATTTCACAAGTCTTTTTTAAGTTTTCTGCTTTTTGAACTAGAGTTTAGATTCTAATATAAGAGTTTCAGAGAATTTATAAATATTGCTGAAAGAAAGGAGGGGTTATTTCGAATAAGCGTGTTTGTTTAAAGTTTAAAAGAAACCGTTTTAAACTGAGCATGTTTCAATTTCTCCACTTTCTCTACAGCATTCAAATCATTTTGTTCCAAGCGGAATTAATTTTTGCTCTATAAAATTCGAATTTTTAGTTGGAAATAACTTTAAACTCAACATTAACTTTATACGGAAAATTGAGTTCATAGAATTATTTATTTTAAAAAATTGCGATAAAAATATATTACCCAATTGAGCATTATTTATATTTCAATCATAAAATTGAATTATTTTGCCTTATAGATAAAATATATTTCAGTAGAAAAAACATTTAAAGACATAATGAGCATTAAATAGTTTTTTTTCTTTTGAAAAGCATAAGACTACTCAAATATATTGTTAATGTTTTATTCTGAGAAATTCTTTAGTTGCAATTTTCTTCGATTTTTCCAATTCATTACTTAATTTCCTTTTTCTTCTTAGTATGTCTATTGATGTCATTGCTTATATTTTGGGTTGCTTATGAAAGATTACTCTCAAATGAAAATGTATTTTTTAAAGTAAAATTATCAGCACTAACTTTCGTAACAGAATTAATAAATCCAGCAAAATTATTTGCAGACAAAATTCTTCTAGACTGCTTCGAAAAATATACAAAACATTAATAATGATAGGCATACTAATTATTTTTTAAAAATGGGGGGAAATACTGTATATTGGTCTTTTGAAATGTTATACAAATTATAAAAGATTAATTTCAAAATTATTGAAGATTTATATTTGAATAATATTTTGAAACAGAAAAGAAAATCGTAAGCTATATTTGTTGTTTTAAAATTACTTTAAAAAGAAAAAAAATTATAGCAATAAAAGTAATTTAAAACAAGCTTTGAATATAAATTTGTATTTTAAAAAGTAGAATTCAATTTTTTTTTAAATCAAAAATTCGGAAACCAAAGTAAAATAATCGAAACATGAATCTCTGATTTAAATATTATTCTTAATTAAATTGAAATTTTAATTATATTTTAATGTATTTTCGCTTTTTAAAAGCAAATTTTCTTCTCGTGAATTTCATTGGGGCCTAATTTCCTAGTAATATGACTATCAGTACCTCTTATTTTGTTGTTTATATTTTTACTAAAAAAGGTTTTTCCATTTTTTAGCATTCGATTAAAAGCGTGATCTTTGTGTGTGTGTGTGTGTGTCTTCAATTTTTCTTCTTTAATATATTTAATATCTTATTGATATGAATATGATAACATCCTTCAACCAATTTTTCCAAAATTCTTTACCATGTGGTGCGTTTTATATGGAAGAGATTCTAATTAAAATTAATTGATTAATAAGTTACGAAAATATCAAAGTATTTTAATTCCAACGAAAACTGACAGAATTTCACAGTAATTCTTTTAAATTGTACAAAATTTCAAAACTCCAGGACAAAGACAGTGTGTGAAAAATAAATTGCAAAAATTCCATTTTTAAAAGAATGTTTAATGAAAGCATTTTCTAAAGCATTAAACATATTGTTTAGGATAAATGCATGTTCTTGCGATTGTAACCACTTTTATTTAGATGTTGTTTTTTTCCTAAATATATTACAAATTTTTCGGTTAGATGGCTTGTATATGATATTCATGTATATAGGTTAAGGGGTAACCACAAAAGGTTACTCCGCCACTTTCTAAGGCACTTGGATTTCTCTGCATGATCGAAAATTACTCGACAGAATTGTTGAAAACTATGATTGAATCCTAAAGACCACAGTAAAACATCTCATGTCGTCGCCAGATTGTAAACATCCTCATTTTTGAGGTGCCTTCCGGGAGAAATATAAAATAGGAGATGACAGAGCGCAATTAGCCAAGCAACAGTTACCTTACAATGGATGTCGTGAGCACTCAACCGATAAAGCTTTTCAGAGTGCTTCACAGCAATCAGTGTTATATTATCTTCCAAACATCATTAGAGCCATTTTGAGTTCGTGTTATTAAGTTGAAAATCTTGGCTGTGTTCATGAATGAATCATTCAGTTCATATGGATGGAAATAATTGTGAATAGAAATTTTCGTTTTTCCACAACTTCTTTATGATTTAATTAAGTCATTTTAATTGAATTATCGTCTCTTCGTAATCAATTTTACAGCTCACTTTTTTTCTCTATACTGTACATTACTCTTTTTCCTTTCAACCCCCCCCCTCAATAGTGTGATGCGGAAATTTGAAGAGGGGATGCCAGATCAGGTGTTGTCCTCGTCATTTGACCACGGTTCAAAATTACGAGCTCCGTTCCAAAATAGCCCTAGTGTTGCTTTAAAACGGGACGTTAATGTAACTAAACTAAACTAAACTTTTAAAAACCCAGGCAATCGATGAACTTGCTATGCTACCAAATCGTTTAAAAGCGATTTTTATTTTTCCAAATGACAATCTGTTATAAATAATTCATCTTATTTTAGCTAGTTTTGCTTGATTTAAAAGATTTTTTCATTCCTAAGATTTAATGAATATATTCTCATTCATCTTGCTCTTCACTGATTTTAAGGACAACTCAATTTGCCGCTTTTTCAAAGATACTTTTCAAAAGGAGAAACAAAAGAATTCTTATTTATGAACTGATTCTTCTTATATTTGGTTAATATAATATAATTATTTATAAATAGTGATAGTGATTTTCGAAACTAATAATTCAAAACAAATAAAATAAAATAACCTTTTTTTCCATAGTATTTAAATAATGAACTCACAGAAAGCAATTTGAAACAGGGCGAGCCGATGTTGATTTTTTTTTTAAGATACCATTCTAAGTTAGCTGTGCAGCTGCATGCTCTATTTTTTTAAACATACTTTTCGATGTTGTAGTTATACTGAACAATTTCGATTGACAATTTTGAACTGAGGTAGTTTCCATTGCTTTTATTAAAGATGAATCTGTTACCTTCCAAATGAGATGAAATATTTTAAAATCAAAAACTCAGTTATTAGCAAGAAAGAGAAATTATGTTAAATTTAAGATTTTGTGATCTGAAAAATATTTATATCGTTAAATGTATGGCAACATTAAACTGTATGCCTGTTAACATGAGAAGAAATTATGTCAAATGTATTTGAACTGTGTCGAATATGTGTTAATTGAATTTTTCTGTCATTAAAGAGGGTTTAATTAATGTACCCTTTTAGAGTATTTTTATGCATAAATATTATGTTTGCGTTTACTCATTTATATGGGTATGATGAGAAGCTTTTATATTAAGCTAGCATATCGTTTTCACAAAATTAAACGAATCTTTAAATGGCATTTTTAAAAATTGTTTCTTTAAATCACCAGAATATTTTACGAAAACAGATAAAGTAATTTATGCAAAAATTGAATATTTATATACAAATTTATTAAAACACGTATATAAGAAATAAAGTGTACCTCTTTTATCAGACTTACTCACCTTAATTTATATGCATTATAATAAAAAGGAATTGTTAATTAAAATTAAATGAATCGTTAACTGAAGTGAAATGAATTTTAAATAAATGAGAAAAATCAAATGTTGTGGTGAAGTAAATGAGTTGTTCGATCAACTTCGGTAATAGCACACATTTGAAGAATCATGCAAAAAAATATTCATATTTTAATAAATAAATGAAATTTTTATTACTAAAAATAATGTATACATTATTTTTCCATTTCATTAATCATTTTGATAATATTTACATAAAAATAAAGCGATCCATTTAAATAGTATTTCTTTCGAAAAAAACTTTGTAGCATTAACTTTTACACATGCAGAACATAAACTTCTGTTTAAAAAAATGTATGAATAACCTAGAAATAAATACTGAGAACAACTTTTGAAATATATATTTCTGAAGTAATTTTTAAATGCATATCCAGATTCTAATTAATTTCAAAGTTAGATTTAGTTTTAAATGTCGAACCAAAAAATTATTCGTATTGCAGATTATATTATTTAGTTTTTAAGAACGCTGACTGCAACAAACATTTTTTTAACAACTAAGTGTTTTAAGTGCAGGAAAAGATTTTTATTGCTTATGGAAATTTTTTCTCACGGCGACTCCTCCATCTCATGGTGGATTTCTCGGAATGTAGGGAAGAATGTTAACTACACATGACCTTTCTACGTCTTTTCTCATGAAGAAATGATCTCATTCAAAAAAGAAAAAAATGGCATGAGAAAAGAGCTTTCAAATACTGGTTTTACACGATATTGTAGCGGAAACCGAGGCTAGTTGTAACAATTTTTTCAAAAACGCTTATAATTTAATAAGTACTGACTATTCGTTGACTATTCTTTCTTATAGCTTAAATATTTATTCATAACTAGCTGGTAACCGGGTCGTTTTTGCCAGAAAAGAAATAATTTTGGAAATATCGTCTGACATCTGAAATAGCTATCTTTTTTTAATTAGGAATGATAGAAAGAATGATATTTTCTTCTCGACAATGAATAAATTTAATGAACTTATTATTCAAGTATACATTTGGGTAGACAATATTTTTTGTTTATCCGTCTTTAGCAAAAACAAATAAACTTCGTGACCGTCTGACTCGTGAGCATCCAACACACAACTGGCCATGATAAAAACATAGATTTTTTAGGTTCAAAGCAATAAGTTGGCATAGTTTTATCGTCATCGGATGAACAATACGGCAACCTATAAAATACGAACAAACAAAAATTCATTTTTATATATTAGATACAATAATTGTACTATGCCTATAACCTTCGCGCAAGTGCAAGCAATAAGTTGGTAACGTTTTATCGTCATCGGATGACTCATAAAATACGAACAAACAAAAATTCATTTTTAAATATTAGATATTCAGTCAAAATATAAATCAATTTTGTTGCCTTTAGCACCATAAATGTTTTTTCAAAGATTGCCGACTGTAGCAACTTGCTTCGGATATGGAGAAGTTATAAAATAAAAACAAAAATATTTAGCCCTTTTTCAATATTTTTTATTAATTTAAGTATATAAAGCATTTCGTAATTATTATCACTTGACATTGTGATAATAAATGATACTAAGAAGGTAACTCCAAAATAAAGATAAAATTACTTAACTAAGCAACATAAAAGTCAGTCTGCATCAGAACAGCAGTTAACGTAAGCAAATGATAGCCCGCTTCCCCACTTTTGTATTCCCCACTTTTGCAAACTAAGCATTGAAATTCTTCTTCTTCAAATGCCTATTTATAATATCTTAGCTTTGGAGTTGGAATCTTCCTGGTTTGGAAGCCGACTTCATCGAAAAATCGTCTTATGGATATGGTGTTCTATTGGAGCTAAGCTTCTACTTGGAAGAGAAGGGGAAGAGGGAGTGCCAGCTCAGGCGTTATCCTGGTTATCTGACTTCTGTTCAAAATTACGTACTCTGTTCTAAAATAACAGTAACACTCCTTCATAACGGAATGTTGATAGAATATACTAATAATGTTTCATCAGAGTTTCTATTTATATCCCTGCATGCTAGAGCAAAGCCATCTTTGCTTTTCTGAATCTGTATGTTAATCTGCATGTAATAAAATCTTCTCCATTCTTTTTAAGCGAGCATCTTTATATGCTATCAGAAGGGTGGGGATGAATGCTGGGGGGGGGGAAAGATGTGATCTTTAAAGGTGCTTGTTACTTTTAAAAGCAGAAAATCTAACTATATGAATCAAGCACGAATCCAAATATATCTTGCAAGTTGTAATGCGTTACAACTTGCCCTATCAGAAACTTTCATACATTTTTGCAGATGTATTAAAAAATATTGCGATTATTAAAAAACTTAAAGCAACTTTTTAAAGCTTAATACACAGACAAAGCAAATAAGAAAAATATTTTTCAAAAAGATAAAATAACTTATCTTAAATCAAAATTTATGAAATATCTTTTTCTCCATTTACTAGGTAAAATGGAGCACGTGTTCACAACTTTTCAGTGCGAGCTTTGACTGGACACTAATTGTGCTGGCATAATAGAACTCATCATAAGAAACATGTTTAGCGATAATTTTGATTAAAAATTTTAAAAAAAAATCACTGCATAATGTGAATGTTACAACTTATCCCTGTTATAACTTGTCTTTGGCTTCTCCATTATTAAATTTAAAAGTTCATTGAAAATAGTTCCGTTTAGTATCGCGCAGTACCTAATACTCGAAAACCTTTCGAATATTAGACCTAGTTTAGTTTAGTTATATTAACGTCCCATTTTAAAGCAACACTAGGGATATTTTGGTACGGATTTCGTAATTTTGAACCGCTCTCAAATGATGAGGACGACACGTGAGCAGACACCTCACCTCTCCAAACTTTCACACCACACCAGCGAGAGGCCGCGACCTAATACTAGAAAGGGTGTTGAGTATTAGGACTAATATTTCACTTTTTTGGCTTTGTATCTCGATTATGTTTTCAAATTAATTCCATTTTCCTTTATAAGCTGAAGTCGAAGATAGTTTTTATATAAATTGGCAATTTTATGACTGTATTAATAGAAAAATCTCCAGATCTAGAATGGAATGCAAAAAAATCACAGTACAAATTAGTCGGGAGAAGTGTGATTTTTATATAATAATTTGAAAAAATCATCCGTCGAGATTACTTTCAAGTGACTTTGTTCTTGACATGACTTCACTATTTTCTCAAAAAAAAAAAAAAAAAAAAAAGTCACATTTAATATTTAGAGCTAATTTTTTAAAAGGAAAATGGTTACATAATTATTTGACTTTTAAGCCCTTTTGGCTAAGGAGCCCTTTTGACTCTATAATAATTTCTCATGAGGATATAAGAGAATTTTAAGATCAAGTTCCTTGTCTCTTCATTTATAGCAGCGATCAATCTGAATTTAGATTATTACCAGAATCTAATAAATGCCTCTCGATGCGCGTATTGATGCATTAACAATTCATCAAGATACGCAATTAGAAACTATCGATTATAACGAAGAACTGTCATATGAATATAAAGGGGATCATCAATTGAAGGTTCAACAATCCATTGCACAATCAATAATGTCGCTAGCCATCTCCTTTCAAGGATAAATGAAACGAGTGAGACACCGTTATTAATTCTATGCTTCCAGCAGGATTACCTGCTTTCCCTTCGTTATTATTTTGTAGGCATTCGATTATTTAAGCGATGAATAACAATAAGGATACTTGTTTCTAATTACATCACCAGAAGCCGTTTCTCCCACGAAGAAAGTATCATTCATCTATTTAATAATGTCTAATTATACATGTTTAAAAACTGTAAAACGGGAAAAATTTTCCGTCTTTTTCCATTTATCAGTCCATTAGTTGTTTTTAACAATCAACTAATACAATTACCAACAAGGTATTTATTTGGAAGTTTTTATATCATGCTTATTTTAAACACCGTAGTAAGCTATGAAAGAATGTTAAAAGTAACTATGCAAAAACTGCTTTTAAAAAGCACGAAAAGAGCAAACACATAGGGCACAAAAAGAGAAGAAGCAATAACCCTCATGATTTTAAAAGATACTGAGAGCTAAAGAAAACAATCGATCTCTTTTCGAATGAAGGTGATCGAAACTTTTTGTGATTATAAATAATCTTTAACTGACTCTCATGAAATTTTCAGGTTTAGTTTAGTTTAGTTCAGTTATATTAACGTCCCGTTTTAAAGCAATACTAGGGCTATTTTGGAACGGACCTCGTAATTTTGAACCGTGATCAGATGACGAGGACGACATCTAAACTGGCACACCCTCTTCAAGCTTCCGCACCACACCAGCGGTAGGCTGTTTGGCACAGAGCGATTTAACGTGACCCAAACTCGCTTACACGACGATTCTACGGTGTAATTGGATCTTGAATCTGAAACTCTCCGGTTCCGAAGCCGAGATCTGACCGCCAGGTCACTCCGGCCCCTTGGAAATTTTTAGGAGTCAATGCCAAAAGTTTGAAATCGAAATCGAGATTTTACCCTGGGGATTTTCGAATTAAGAATTTAAAGGAAATTATTTGTAATAAAATCTGCATCCTACAAACGCTAGTTAAAAGAAGCAGATTTCAGAATGCACTGATAACTTTTTTGTTCGTGGCGTTAGGAAAATCCTTCGAGTATAGTTTAATTTCTAGGAAGAGTTTTTTCAAATTAAGGCATATATGCGCATAAAAAATTAATCGGGCGGGAATATCCTTTTCTAGATTATATATTCACCGAAGGTAAACAAATTTCCAAAGTAATAAATAATCCAAGAGAAGAAAGGCTTTAATATTGCAACGCCATCGTATACCACAAATATTAAATATTATCAGATATTATTTTTTCAACAAATATTTGTAATAATTTTTTTTATTTGACAAGGCTGATCAATTACTTTCTTAAATTTACTTATGCGAAATGCTGTCAATTTTCACGAAAGATGATATTCAATTTGTGGAGGCTCCAACTTTGCTTCTGGCTACGACATGATGATGTAGCGACTGATAAATTTGCATATAAATATTGATAATGAAAATTTACTGCTACTACTTCTCACTACATGTGCTTGATCACATAGCAATTTTCCCCCACGGCGTTTTGATGTACGCGAGTCCCAGTTATTTTTATCAGTTTTTTAAAAAAATAATATGTTAGATTTTGTTATTTTCAAAAATTCGCTTTAATTTGATTTTCTGGCTACAGAATAAACTTTCTGATAATTAATTGCTCTATCGAGCCATTATTTTAACTTAAATAAAAATGGAACGGATCTTCCAAAAGTTAGACTTACTGCTCTATTATTCGCTAACACAATAAAATTTGATATGATGGAATCTGATGAATTGCTTTAATTCTTAGGCATTAATGCCGATGAATAAGTCTGGAGAGCTCCGTTAAAGCGACTTCGAAATCGGAGGGTTTCAAATTCGAGACCGATTCCAGAACAGTCGTGGAAGTGGACCTGGTGCACGCTAAATATGTCGAAGCCAAACATCATCCCCTTGGTGTGGTGTGGAAGTGTGGAGAGAGGGTGCCAGCTCAGGTGTCTTTTTCTCATCTGACCGTGGTTCAAAATTACGAAGTCCGTCCCAAAATAGCCCTATTGTTACTTTAAAACGGGAAGTTAATATAACTATTCTAAACTAAAGCAGAGAGCATCATTAATGGAAATGCCACATCGAGAAAATATATTAATGCTACTAAGTATGAATTTACATGAAAGTGTTTACGTTATTACCTGAAAGTTGAGTTACTTTCAGGTTTCCATTCGATAATTTGTAGGAATAGAAACTTTAAAGAAAAATACATAATAAGGCTTATTTTCTCTGAATAATTAGAGAAGTTTACTATACTTTGAAATTTCCATTATTAAAATAATTAAGAATTTATAACCCTAATGAACTTCAGGTTCTAATCATTTTAAAAGTTTAAATTTGTGTTAAATTCTATCATCATGTTTGTTTTTTATGAGAAAATTTATATTAATTTTAGTTTATGTAAATTAATTATGTTAATCATAGTTTTCGTTGATCTGCACTGTTTCAACATCTGTGCTTTCAGTAATTGACATATTTAAAGGTCTAGATTTCCTTGAGCTGTAGACGTATTTCATCGAAATTCACAACTTTAGTCTAGAGTGACCTTTTATTCACTGCATAAAAGGACATTTATTCCTTTTATAGTTATGATGCATAAAGTGACCATTAATATTTAAAAATAACTTTGTTGATCAATGTAAGAACATTTGAATAGTTGAATTGTTTTCTTAGCACTTGAACTATTTATTGTGTAATATGAAGAGAAATTGAACCATTTCGCAAATGATAATAATTAATAACTTTTAATCAGTTTTGGAGTTTGTTATCAAATTCACAATTTTTGAATTTTGTTATTTGGTGACCTGATTTAGTTTATGTACTATTTAGACACTAGGGTCGCGGTGGCCTGGTGGTTAGGTCTCGGCTTCGGAGCCGGAGGGTTTCAGGTTCGAGACCCGATTCCGCCGAACAATCGTTGTGTAAGCGAGTCTGGTGCACCTTTAATGTTCTGGCCAAATGTCCTCCCGCTGGTGTGACGTGGTGTGGAGAGGGGGTACCAGCTTAGGGGTCGTCCTCGTCATCTCATTGCGATCCTAAGGCTATTTTGGGTCCATCCCAAAATAGCCTTAGTGTTGTTTTAAAACGGGACGTGGATATAACTAAATTAAACTAAACTATTTGGATACTATACAAGAGTTATTGGGAAGGGTTAATATGTCTGAATTAGTAAAAAAGACCGAAGACAGTGATTAGTGTTTGTTGATAATAGGATTGATAATTAATCATTTCTTTGTGTTATTTTTTCTTGATCGTAATTCTGCAGAGTTTTTAATGTTTCTGCCTATTAGAGTTTTTATCCTTCTATCGACTAGGGCACAAATAATCAGAAGTTTGGTTAAAAGTTTTATAGAATGGCATTTGACGTAAAAACTGAAAAGATTATTTTTTTCTAAGAAACTGCACAGGATAATAACAGGATCACATATTAACATTCATTTATTTATTTGAGTTCGATTTTTTTTAATTATCGCGCTCACGTGTACGCTAAAGTACAAAAGGACAATGTCAAATCTTTGACGTATTTATTTAACTAATTAAAAGCTGAAATGTGTTGCATCTGTAATATATATTATGGCTCAGTAATGTTACTCCCCGTTTCTGTTGTAATGATTCAAATTCGGGGAAATACAACTTAATTCTCTTAATGTACTTAACGTCTAACATTATTATTTCAACATGCCACAAACATGACAAAAACTTATAAATTAATAGTCTCATCTTTCACGTAATAAAACTATCAGTCTTTTGCTAATCACTTTGTTGCCTCAAAATGCTTTATTATATAATAAAATCAGTGGAAATAGTGTCCCCGAAACTTTCTCGCATACTCCATAACAAAGATGCTCTTCTCCTTCACATATAAAAATTGTGGACTTTGAATATGGCAGTAAACGCCACGAAGCTCCAGCATTTTTTTTTTTCATTTCATTTTCCAGAACTTGAGCGTTTTATATTTCTTAGTATAGAGAAGAAAACCGAACATGTGTTTTAAATTAGTTATTTTTAATTAGTTAAAACCAAAGTATGACACAGAATTACAATTGTAATAACATGATCATACACTAACTTCCATTTATTTATCTGCACTTTTTTTAATTAATGCGCTTACATGTATGCTAAAGTACAAGAGGTCGGTGTCAAACCTTTGAAGTATTTAAAAAAATTGTTCTTTAGATGCTAAAACTATGTTTGTTGAAATTTCATCTATTTTATTGCGTTTTGGAGTTATCAAATTTACATGAATGCGAACGTACATGCGTACAGACACGAGCCAAATCCATCAAATTTGATGGATTTGGCTCAAAATTTGATAGAGATCTACACTTTATACGCTAAATAAGTGCAAAAATTTTATTTATTTAGCTCTTAAAAATGTGTAAGTATCGTGCTCACTTATATTTAGACACCCAAACAGACATATATTCTCTGAAGACATATATTCTTCGCTCAAAATTGGATAGAATTCTAGAAATGTGGTTCGAATATAAATACCAAATTTCATCCGTATAACTCAAAGAGTTCTTGAGTTATTGTATTCACAGACAGACATAATTCCTGAAATATGTTTTTCAGCTATAGCAAGGGAGATCTGAAGCATGGAGATTCGTCTAAAACCTCGTGTTCGAATATTTTGACGATTACAGTACTTTCTGCTTATGTAGTAACCTGATATTAATCAAGCATATTTTCTTCAAAACCAAATTAAGAGTAATAATTATTAGTCAAAATCTTCCTTTTTAAATAATAAAGATCTCAAGAAATAGAATTTGTAAGCACAAGAACATACATGTGGTAACTACATGCATATTTTTGAAACAAAAGAGATTGAAAACAAGTTTTAAAATAATGTATTTAAATAAAAAATATTGATCAAACAATAAAAATATAAGAATAATTCATGATATTTTAAATAACAATCAATGTTATTCTCATTGACTTCCTAAAAAGTATTAAAATATATGATCGATTTTTAAAAGATTTCCTTCTTAATATCTATTTTGATATATTGAGCAAGCAAAAAAGCACTGATATTGGTAACAGAAAAGGCAAAAAAAGATTCACATTTTATTCAACAGTGAATTTATTCTTTTTATTTCTGTAAGTTTCAATTCTTTTCACTTTCTTGATCAAAAGAGAAAAATAGATATTTTTATTACTTCTACTAAAATATGAGGAACTGGTTGGCTTCTTTTTCTGCTTTTTCCTCACAACTGCTTTGATGTTCTTTGTAAAAGGCATCTAATCGTTCCTATATAAAAAATGGATGGTCCTCAAATGTTCCACAGCTCATCGTATGTGTATTGTTATGTCAATACTCATAAAATTGATTTACAAAATTAGTTTTTATTATTTTATTGTAGTACATGGAATGGTTATGAGATTTATTTTTCGATTAACAAACTAGATGGCAGAAGGAACCATGTGATGCATCCTAGTATAGAAAATGTTAAATATCAGTTTTGCTCTACTTTTTTAAAGCTATTAATGAAATCAGAGCTTCTAAAATTATCCATACTTGACGACCTTAATTCCTTCACTGATATTGAGGATTAAAAAAAGAAATTGGGCTATTATTTGATTATAAACGAAAATAAATAATACAAATCATTGTTCATTGTTTTTATTTTTTATTTATGTATTTATTCTTGCTTATAAAATTGAAGAATCTGGAGAAAATTTCTTTTTAGCTTTGTGGAAGCTTTCACTGTTTCTTTTGAATTCACGGAAAATAATGTAAGAAGCCTTGCCTCTAAATTAAAACTGGATTAAATATCAGATGATGCATTCTAATATTTTCTCATTTCAATTGTTTTCGCTTCCGATATTATAAGAATTATCCATGATATTTGTTTCAGCATTAGTAATTCAATTAAAGTTGTCTCTTTCACAATCTGCATTGATTTTTTTAAAGTTTCTTCTTTCTTCCTTACAAAAAGAAAAACATCGTGCATTATTTGGTTGCATATCCTTTCGCTTTCGAAACGGTGATGCATTGAGTTACCTAAGGAATTGTTAGTCTATTCTTTTTGTAGCACAGCTTTCAAGTGTACTTTATTTCTAATGTTGTGTTTTTAAGTAATTTTTCTTAATTTAATAAAATTGAAATTAAAGTCTGGGGACTGAAAAAAAGTATGCAGTTGTATAATAATCATAACCTAACAATTTCAATTGCACATTTAGATCACTCTTTTTTTTTTTTTTTTGAAAAACCAAATTTGATATTAAACACAGTTTCTGTACACATAGTTTAAAATTTGTCTTTAATATATCAAAATATTTCATTTTATCCATTACGCTATCGATAAAAAATTAAAATTTATCTCTCTTTTTGTAGGCATTAAATCACATACAAGAACAGAGAATGCATCATGGTTGGCTATAAGAATGTGTTTTGTAAAAGTAGTTTAGAATTAGACTTACATTCTTCGATCATCACTTTAAAAGCATTTTTTTTTATTTCTTTTGACTTCAGAAAAAAAGGTTCTTTCTGCCTACCCTACCACCAAAATAAGCTTTCCTGGGACCTCTTCTAATTGTTCCTGCTGAAATCTTCTTCATATTGCTATAGTAGCAATAACAATAGCAATAGTCTTCTTCCTATTGCTATTGTAACAATTCCCATGACACTCATTCCAGGATTATTTTTTTTATTTTTTCTAATGATGTTTCTCTCAATCATAGAACTGAGAATTCTTTTTCTTCCTTTAGAGACTAACTAGTTACTAGTTCAGATTTCTTATACTTTTGAACTATGCCGAACATTCTTTTTAGTTTCACATAGAGATTTGCCTTATCCAGACATTTGAATTGCAGATTTACGAGCATCAATGTTTATGTTAGTTTTAGAAATTTTAAGAATTAAAAAAAATAATAATTCTCATGCGTGTCAAATAATCTGCATTGCAGTATTAAATCCATTATACTGATTAATATAAAGGAGAGATAATGGTAGAAAAATTGAAATATATACTGTTACAAACTTGTAATGTTGCTTCCCAGCACGGTAAGTTCAATAATTGGGAAGATCGTTTTATGATCAGCTCTATTGGTTGCTGACTGGGTGCCGCGTCAGTAATCTCAGAATTTGGCGACAAAATAGATATTGCTGGAAACTTCGAGAATTTTAACGATTCATCCAATAGAAACTCAGATGCGCCTGGTACTTCCAGAGCCTTCTCGGTCAACCTCCCGGGAACTATAAAAGGCCAGCAGTCTCACGCTGCAGTCAATTGGAGTCGTGAAACGAGTCATCGAGAGGATAACGAAGCAACGTCTGAATAGTCATCGTTGTATGGAGCTTAAACGAGTGCTGATCTGAGCTGTGTGCCGAGTTCTGTCGTTTAGTGCAGAAGCAGCATCGTGTCTTGTGTGGAGTAGCCAGTCGAGTAGTAGTGAGTCGGTAGTTGGATACAGCTAAAGTGAGGAGACATTGGAGATTTTCAGACGTTTGTGTGCTGTGGTTGCTATTGCAACCGTTGCTACTTGTGGGCTACTGTTTGTTGTAGTGTGCTGCTGTGTGCTGTCCTTTTTTCGTCTCGGCTGTATATATTTGTCGTCTGTGTATTCGTCGTCCTTGTGTTAGTGTCTTCGTGTTTAATAAAAGTCGTCGTCATTTGTTACTGAGACCTGCTGATTGTTCTTACGCCATACACCCACTACAAGTGAACCCGGCGACTTTAGGGACCTAATAGTGGCATCGAAGTACAATATATATATATTCAGTATTACTCATTACTTAGTGTATACTCAATATTGTGACATTCAAATTTGGAACTTCAATATAAATATTTAGTCGATTGATTTATTATCCTTTTTCCATGTTTTTTCCTTTCTTAGCACATTCTTTAGGGGGTATTTTAAAATTCTGTAATTATTAAAGAAGTGCTAATGAACTTTATCATAGAAAATGTTGATGCAGTGATTTAATTCCTATTTTTGCAGGTAAAATATAACTGAAGATTGAATGCTTGTACATGGATATTTTGTATAAAAATTCGTTCTCCTTTTGAATGTCTTTTCTTCACGTTTCGGAAAAGCTGATAGCTTTCTTGCACGAATCAGTGTTTGAAATTCAAAATATCATCTGTTTATACTTCATAAACGGAGAAACGATTTCATCTTATAGCTTCCATGGTGAACGGAGAATATTGCTGATGTGTGTAGAAACAGCCTGTCCTCAAATGCCGTTTTATTAAACTAAAGTACCTGTCACATAACATAAATAAGCAATCATGTAAAAAATCCGTGATGTCCGACACTTTCTTCGATCGCACAGCTTCCCGAAGAATCTTATCACAGTATGACTCTGACGTCTATCTTAAAAATCAAAAAAATTCTTTTTAGCAGTAGGATCTCAATTTTGATGCACTGGAGCAAGAATAAACAAACTTCATCGGATGTCTTGTTTTCCTCTATTTGTGATATACGTACATTGCGATTAACATCGATTTTTATTTATATACGGATTTGCTTAAAATTTCTATTTGAGAATCAGAAAAATAATTTTGTAAGTCGGCAGTATCAATTAAAACTGAAATAGTTAAAGCGCATCGTTAAAAAACATTCTGTCAAGATCTTTAATACCATGAATTGATTTGTACATGTTTAATAATCAGCAACCAGACATGAAATAACTGTCGACACCAGTTTTATAGCATTTCTAGATATAAATGTCAGTTTATTTATCATAAACTTTTAATATATTATTTTTTTAAACTATGTACAATTTTTTGTACTTATTTTAAAATTCTTAGTTTGTACTATTCTTTTAAAATAAAAAAATAGATGATTAAATGATGAATGTTAGAAGAGCTTCGAACAAGTGCTCTCCTTCGCATTATCTCCTGCGGACAGAATTTTATTTCAAACGTGAATTCATATTTATAAGGCACGCATTCTTTTTTTTTTCTTTTTTTTCAGATTTATTAGATGATACGTTTTTTCTTAAAATTCAACTATATCATGTTTCCTATCAGGAATTTAAAATATAATATAAACTTTCTCTAATGGAAAAGGGTTCTTATATGCCACAAAAAAGAGATTCTATATGGTTACAATATTTTTCGAACCCAAAATTTTAATCCATTAATCTGACAAATATCCATGTTTGGTTTAAGATTCTATGAATCATACCAGCGAAATTACGGCGAAAAGGTAAACTGAGTCCGTATCTGGTTAAAAATATAAAATTAGTAACAGCGATTTTTAAATATATATATATAAGAAGAAGAATGTTACGAATTTACGATTCTGTTATCTGTTTCTGTTCAGTTAGTCCATGTGAGGAAGAGAAGTTTAACAGAAGGGACTAACGGATGTCGAATATAGGTTGAGTCAATTATGTCCAAACTTGGCGAACTTTGACAATCTCACAACAAAATTTAGAACTTTGCCAATAAAAATGAAGATTTTAGATTATGCAGGACTCTTGACATCTCTGTTTGGACTCGAGATTCTTATTTACTTCTAGAGCATGATGCCCGATTACGGAAGTATAAAAGCGGAGGCGCACGCACTGAATTAGTAGTTAAGTAATAATTAGTAGTTAAGTAATTAGTAATAATTAGTAATGTATTCTCTTTTAGGAGTTGTAATCTTCAAAAGTTCTTTCTGAGTGCATTATATTCTTGCAATTGTTTAATGACGATTGTTTGCGTGTGTGCTGTAGACTTTTGCAAATACTGCCTTTGGTTTTGTTTCTTCTGTGTTTTACTATCTACTCTTCGTGTTTTGTTATAATGTAAAGTGTCGTTATCCATTTTTGAGTCTGTAGGTATTTCCACCTTACATACCCTAGGTGGATTTTCCATAACAGTAGAAATTTATTTAGAATTATTGCGTAAAACAGATTCTTGGAAACCATGCCATATATTAAATAATTTAAAAGGAGTCAAACAGAGCAAGAAATCTTGTGCATATAACAGAAAAAGATTTTTTTAATAGAATACTTCGTATTTTAAATTCACAATTATGGAAACATGAAATGTAAGGAATATTTTTAACGCGTCATTCAATTAAGCAAATCACAATTTTATAATAAATAATCAGTTAAAAAATTACTTTTATAATAAAATATCTTATCTTTAATTATCTTTATTACTAATATTTTATTAACATTTTGTTAATTTCTTACTTCTCAATTTAAAATGCTCGCAGCCCTTTAAAAAAACTAAAAAATGAAGCAATAAATTTTCAAGTTTGATTTAATTATATTTGAAGGTACTTAACAAAAGCTTTTCCAAGCTGACATTCACAATTAAAGAAATTAGGATAATTTATTGTGTTCTTTAAAAAAAACTAGGCATTTTTCTCGGTTATTCAAGAACATGCAACAAAATAATTTTTTATAATTTCATTCCGTATTAGGATTCGGATTATCTAATAATTATTATCGTATCTCATTTTGCTGCTTTTTACTCATATTTCTTGAACTCGTTTATTAAGAGATAAAATTTTAAATTATAAAAAAAATCTAAACGAATAATAGCTTTACAGGTAGAAATTTTTAAGCTTTTTTTTAAAAATATAATTTTTATTCAAATTTATCTTAATAAATGACAGCAAATTTTCGGACTTAATTTGCTTAGTACTTAGTTTTCAAAATATTTAAGAGAACTGAATGCGATTCTTGGTGATTTAAAATGAAATGTATTGTGAACTCCCCTATATTTCCTGTGTTATTGGGGAGCTGCATATTTATGCAAAAAAGTCTCCAAATTGTAACCGCATTTTTCTATTGATTGTTTTTATTTTTAAAAGACAGTTAAAAAGGATATATTTACTTTTATAAGAGAAACATAAAAATGTTAGTTTATCCTATGAGTAATACAGGCTGTATATCGAATTGGTAGAGCTTTAGCCGCCCATGTGTCTTCGCGTTATGCGAGAGCTGCATTTTGCCTCTTTTACATATTCGAAGTAAGCAGGAAAAATAGCTAATATCAATTTTTTATAAAGTTAGTTAAACACTTTAAATTAACTTATGCTGATTTGAATTTTTCTTTTTCTTTTTGCAATAGTTGTTTTCACTTCTATTTTATAGACAAAACAGACGAACTGCAAATCCTGTGATAAATTTTGCTTCTATATTTAATATTTTTGACTTTTTAAGATATTTTTAGATACAGTTTCATCTTCCCTGTAGCTACAAATGGCTCAACGAGGGAACCCCAATCTTTCTTAATCATCATGTTTTAGGAGATGTAATTTCTAAATTTCGAAAAATTTATGAAAGTTCATCTTCCTACAAAACGTTAAAAGTAATCATGATATATCCCCATCTATTTTAATTTCTAGGATTATTTCTTACAAACGAAAATTTCAGAACAAAATAAATTGAAAGGAAAGATATTTCTTTTTGAAAGATTCTCTCAAATATTTCTTATCACATTTTAAGTTTATTTATAGAAAGTTCTGAATATAATCGTTTTAACACTGCTTCGTTTCATTTCAAATGTTGTTTTACTTCGGGGCATTTCATTGATTCTTTTCATAAAAACTTCAAGGAATTTAAAGAATTGAAGTTCTTACTGATGATGAGGAGCAAAAGGAGGAATTAGCTATTTTTCTCATGATGAATGAAATGGTGAATCGGGAAGAGAAAAAAAAGTTTCGAATGCATTCTCATCATAAATATCAATTATTGGACTCAATGTTTTTCATCTTTATTAAATACTCTAGAATTAAACTAAGTATGTGTAATAAAATTTTTTATATACAATACAATGCAAAAGCAATGGTACAAAATAAATCAAAGAATGGTATATATGGAATTGAAAAAATCTACATAATTTAATATGATGATATTATTTTTTAATTCAATTTCATTTCGTGATTCAGTTTTTTAAATACTTATCCCAGCTAGAAGTTGAGTCGTGTTGTACTTCATTACCTCTGTATGATTTTTTAAAGTAAAACTTTATGCAAGAAAAAAAAATAGTATCTTTTGTTACTAAATGGAAAAAAGAAATTTATTCTCAAAATACTTATAAATTAATTATAATGACAGATGGTACGGAAAAATTGAAGAGGCTGAACAAACTAATGCAAACATAAAACGCGCTCATTACAAATAAATAAAAGACAAAAGAATAATACCTGGATGCAAGTCCACAATAAAATAAGGAAAATACACGCAAGAATAAATGGAAAAATCATGTTTCATAAAAACTAAGATTATATGGATTATATGAAATTTAATAGACAACAGGCTTGCTATGTTCTGAAAAACAGTCAGGATGACTTATAGGTATGGTGACCACTAAATTATTCAGATGGTCTGGGAGTATGTCATCCAAGTTTTGTAAAATAACTCGGAGAAAGTCTAGGATAAATATAAGAGGTTGATGCTTTGTCCGCATGTGCTCAGTCGGGTTCTAATCAATATATAAAGCTAGACATTCTAGATGTGTGATAACTTCTTTTTCAAGACATTTGTTCACTATGGTTGCACTAGAAGAATGGTGTTGTCCTCCATAAAGACAAAATGTGCGGCTACTTCACTTCTGAACAGACGAACGTACTTCGCAGCATGATATATCTATAAATATAGGTTATCATGATTCTACGTTGAGCATGAAAAATACTGCGAGAAGTTGTATAGTGCCATCTCAATCTAGTTGGCTAGTGGCATCGAATGATATTTTCTGGACTCTATGGAACACTGGTGCTCTCTCTCTATGTGAAAGTATGATGTGAGTCAGACTGCAGGGAAAATCCGGATTCGAAATTAAACAACCCACTATGCTCTTTTCCAACTAATATGTTTTCAGCACAAGCCGAACTGGCACCAGAGCTTCTATTAGTGGAACACATTTGATGTTCTTGCAGATCCATACATTATGGCCTTTAAACTATTTGTGTATGAATGCTTCAAAACTGTGGTATCTGTGGATGCAGTACTTTTAGGGATAGATTTTATGTTGTACATCGTTTACTTTTGGTAGTTACTACCAAATATCAGCTGTTTTCCGGAGCTGCAACTTGAAGTTATCCTCTATTTAATTGTCTGTTTGCATTTCTATTTTCTTGATATTGCTATCTCTGCTTAAATATAATACTTCGCACGATTCGGCGTGTAGTTACATTGTAAGCAACCAATTATTCTCAGATGCAAAAAATCGCTCATATGTTTTCTTTGAATCTCGTAACTATGTTTCTGACAATCTCAGGCTTACGCAACTGTTATGAACTACACTGTGTCAAAAGAACGATTCCTTTTATATATTCCATCGATTATTTCTTCTGACGTGTTCTCTTATGATTGCACTTTTTATTATGCGCTTTCTTGTTTTTTTTTTTTTTTTTTTTTTTTTTTTTTGACACACCAGCACGTTATTCTAGAAGAAATATATGATTCTGTTCATCGGATGTTTTTCCTCTAATGTACTTTCTTTATATTATTTTCAAATATCCTTTAGTTAGAGCATGAGTGTATATTAAAATACAGTGGAATAAAAACTAATTAATTACAAATTAGAATAAAAAGCAACTACAGTGTGACCTCTGTAAATAATACATCTATAAACCAAACTCTTCCTTTAGATAAAGCTTAAATAATTTTTTTCCTTCTTTCAGAAATTCTCTAAAATCAAATTACTGACATAACCTGCACACACATATATATGCAGGTTATGCAAAAATAAGAGCATAATAAGAAGTTTATGACGTTTACGTCCAGGTTATGACGAACTGCAGGTTATGACGTTTACGTCCAAAGTAAGAGCATAATAAGAAGTTTTGCTTCTATCGAGGCTCCCTAGTTTTCAATTCAGGCAAATAATATGGGGTTAAAATGGAATGCCTAATGGAGCATTGCAGTTCGCTTCGACATGTGAGATTATATGTCTTTCGTTGTGAACACATTTGAAATTTGAAACCTTTGCAAGACATGTTATTTAACCCTTTCGCCGTCCTCTCCTGTTCGCGAAAATATCTTCCCAGCGATCTTCTGTTTTTCGCCGTATGCAGTGTTGTTTTCTCAGTACTGATTAGTATATATCTCTGTATACTAATTATATTATATTAGCATATATTATTAGTATATATCTCTGTATACTAATTATATTATATTAGCATATATTATTAGTATATATACTCTGTATACTATAATGTATTAGTACAGATTAGAACAAACAAAAATAAAAATTCAAACAAGTAAACCTTTACAAAGCGTTTTAAACGTTTAAAAGTTTTAAAATGCAGAAGAACGCTTGAAGCGCGTTACAGCCGCCTTGCAGAAGCTTCACTTGAACGCGCTAGATGCGTTACAGACGACGAAGAGGTTAAGAGAACTATCTAACTGGAATTTAAATTAAGGCCTTAGTATATATTTATTACCAATACATTCGTGTTCACTTTATCGCAAAAGGAATCACAATGCCTCCTTTAATAAATTATTTTTCTTCCTACAGATTTGCAAATTATCTGCAGCCCATCTAGGTTATGGCAGAAAGGTGCCCATACCGGCTGGAGGACGAGTTCAGTATCAGTTCATCCATCGAGATTCCTATCAATTCGGTTATGACACTGGAACGGGTCCTAGTCAGTCATTCCGGGAAGAAACCCGGGATTCTAAAGGCACTGTTCGTGGTCGCTACGGATACATTGATCCTCTCGGTACTTTACGCATCGTGGATTACATGGCAGATCACACAGGATTCCACATCCTCTCTTCACTACAACTGACGGCTGAAACACCTTCTACTACTCCACGACCAACCCCCAAAACAACTAGGACTCCAAGAAATCCGATTCAGTTGCCATTTTTAGGAGCTATTCCTCCATTTTTGCCACGACAGAAGTAGTTCTGTTTTTGGAAGACAGCATTTATTTTCAATTAATGGTACGATTATCCCCCCTCCCCCAAAATCTTTTGCAGATTTTAAAATTACATTTCAAATTTCGCTACATCATTTTAAACGATTTTATAATATTCTTAATTGATTGTTGCAAATAAATAGTTTTTGATTTATCGATAAAAAAATATACTTTTATTTTTAAATGATGTGAAATTTCAAACTGTTCCTTGAACATTTAAACATTGTTCATAATAATTTTTTAGTTCTACATCGAATTTTAAATGTTTAATACAATCGGAAAAACCTTTTTGTTTCAAACACAAAATTATTTACTACCTCCTTTAAATTCTTTTAATTCATTGTATATGACAAGAAGTCTCTTACTAACTTACTCTCTAAACAATATTTACAATAAAACAATATTAGCATTTAAATATATACATCCATTCATTCTGTCAATATAAGCATATATGAGGTATAGTGAAAAATATAGTTTCGGAACAAAAAAAATAATTGTGCTTTGGAGAATTTTAAAATCTGAATAAATTTCTATTTCGAAAAAAATATATATAAAAAATATATGTTCCTTTTTACAGCAGTTAAGCATGCCTTAAAATATTTAATTAGAAAACAATAGATCGGGTATCCGTTTTTAAAATTTATTTAAATTGCTGTGTTCGTTAATAATTAAAGAATTTGTATTATTGAACATTCATTGATTATCCACATTTTTAGTGTTTATTGCACCCAAGAGAAGATGTAATTAATAATAAAACGTTAAAATGACATAAATAAGTTTAAACGAAACGATTTTTCATGTTCAGTTGCTATACCATAATTTTTCATGTGTTAAGATAATTCCAACACATTTTATTGAAATTTCAAAGCGACATCAATTGTGCTTTCTATTAAAAAAAATCTGTAAAAAAGCAAATAAAAAATAATTAACATTTTTTTACCTATATTGACATGGTTTCTCTTTTCACTTGGACTCTTCATTCAGTAATGACATACATTTAATAAAAAGAAATTTAAGAATAAAAGAGATTGTTATGAGATGTTAAAAAAATGAGCAATGTTAAATTCGCTTTTACCTTTTAATAATATCAATTTTCAAATTCAATTCCTTATTCGTGCGAGATTTTTTTATTTGAATTGTTTTCTATTTTTTACTTTTGAATTTATAATTTACCAATTTTAAATATACCAAAATCTTAAAATCAATTTTTTTTTCTGAAATTCTCGGTAGGTGATGCAACTAGCATTAAATCGGCATTTTATTAACTAATAATTAACCTATTAACTTATAATGAAATTTCTGAAAATAAAAACGTAATGTATTGCTATCCAGAATATACAAGTGTACAAATGCTCTAGCTCACCGACAAGTAAGAGGAAAATCGTTTGCGTAATTCCATCTTTGGAAAAAAGAAACAAGATTTTTAATGTAAAATCCTTATCACCTAAACAAATTTAATCAATATCGTGCAATATCGAGAGGAAAGAAAGCAAAATTTTAAAGTCCAATAGCATAAAAAAAATTGAAAGACATTTAAACATGATAGTGATTTTGTGTATTATGAAAACATCTTGATCTTAAGAAAAACAAGTATTACCACAGAACAACATTCATTAATTAGTTTTGTATTTCGATAGAGAAAACAAATGTTACTTTCGTGCATATTTTCATCATAAATTTATCCAAAGATCTTCATATTCCGAAATGATGTCAATCGATACGACTCAGAAAAATGCATTTACTTTAAAACAGGGTTTCATTTTAGGAGCACTCCTTACTTCAGAAACATATATTGATTCATTTTAAGTTTCATCTCACGCATCCGACTTTCACGCACATATTATTGATTCTTTCCTTTAAAGCCCGAGATTGGAAAACACATACACACACACACAAAGAAGTACAAATCTGTCCTTTCATTTCCTCTACTTCATTCCGTTATATAAAAGTAAAAAAAACATTTCCTATAGAACAAGTTAGTCACCAAGAACGATTCAACAGAATAACATCTGTATTGTATGTTTTCCAATCAGCGAGCAAGTTTTATTGTTCAACAAATGTAAGAAAAACTCAAAAAGCGATGCAAGTCAGCAAAAATTTCTTTTCAAGTGTAATATTAAAAAAGAAAAATACTTGTTTATTTTAGTTTTCTCACATTCTTATTACTCGAAAGCTTTTTGTAGTTTTTAAACGGAAAAAAAAAACTCTCGAGTTTGAATCAATCAGATTGTTTTTAACAACAGATCATTCATAGTCTGTTTTCATCACTTTTTATTTAAATGCCGTATTTCGTCGTACATTGTATTTAGAGAAGTATGAAATATTGTTCTTAAAAACATTAATAGAATTGATTTGCTAACTTTAGAGATCGCTGAAAAAAAATTCCTCTTTAAAATTAGATCTTTTCAGAAGGTCGCTGAAAAGAAATCCAGAATAGAAACATTTAATTAGCATTGAATCTTTGCAGAAGAATTTTGCAAAATTCTAAAGAATGCTCAAGAAGGTGTTTTTTCAACAAAGTAATACAGCTAAAAAGCATTTGAAATCAGCTTTGAAGTTGAAGATGCAAATATCGATAGTTGGCAATAAAATATTTAAGATAACGAGAATTAAAATGAAGAAAAGAAAACGGAAAGATACTGGAATCTGATGAAAACTGAAAAATTTTCAAATTCATAGGACATATTTCTGTTCTTTATATGGCCTCTATTTTTATCTTTAACTGTCTAAACTTCCAATGACTAATTTATCAGGAAAAACAATCATTAATAAATGCCAGATTGAGAATCAAAGATAAGAAATATCTTAATTTTTGGGGAAATTCCTGAAATTTTTCTGTAATTTTTTTTTAATTTTTGGGGAAATTCCTGAAATTATTCTGTAATTTTTTTTTTAATTTTTGGGGAAATTCCTGAAATTATTCTGTAAAATTTTTTTTAATGCACGGGTTTTTCTTTTCTTGCTCAATTAATGCATCATTATGTTTGTCATATCTTACTCTATTTTTTTTGTTCTTTTGTGGTAGCCATAAAAATGAAACAGTATAAATATTATCAGATACAGTTATTGCTAATAAAAATAAAGATGCAGTGATTAAAAATTTTCAAAATTTTATCATTAGAAAATGCAATGACTGGCAAGTCAATATGTACGATTATGCATGTGTGTTTTCAAATGGCTCACAAAAAAGTGAGTAGCAATATTATTCGAACATATATGAAATATATATATATAAAGCTGGTTTAAAATCCTAAAGAAAAAAATCCATCAAATTATTTTACTGCTGTTTGATGGTTTGTATCTTAAAAAAATGACGTAAATTATTTCAGTGAAAGTTTTGATGCTTTGTTAACTGTAAATGTGATCACTAATTTCATTTCTAGGGTTAAAATGTCACGTAAAAATAAATAAATTAAATCTAAATATACTGAGTATTTCAATTTCATAGAGCAATTTCGGGAATTTTCATGAGGCAAAGTGAGATGAATGAAAATTAAGTGAAAAATGTTTTTACCAATGTTTGATAGAAAAGTTAATGAGTCTGTAGGGCAATGACAAAATCTAAATTTTTTTCTTGATATTTGGTGAGTTTTACTTCAGTTATATTAACGTCCCGTTTTTAAAGCAATGCTAGGGCTGTTGTGGGATGGACTGCGTAATTTCGAGCCGTGGTCAGATGACGAGGGTAATACCTGAGCTGACATCCCCTCTCCAAACTTCCACACCTCACCAGCATGAGGACGTTTGGCCCCGAACGGATTTAATATGCACCAGACCCGCTTACACGGGGGTTCTTCGGTCTAATCAGGTCTCGACGTTACCACCAAGCTATTTGATATTTAGTGAAGGGAACGAAATAAAAGACTTTTAATTATAAGCTACTGATAGTCATTTTTTACTTAATCAACTTTTTTATTCTCGAAACAAACAAATTTTAAATTATTTTTGAAAATGTTTCAGTTTCCAATAAATATGATCGAAAAGGATTAAGGTTAATATTCAAGAGGTCCTGAAAACTACAAAAAAATTTCTTTTCCATGTCGAAAAGCAAACTTCTCTCTTGAGTTGGCCTCAAATGACTTGAGTCTACTCATTATTACTTTCCATCAATTGGTGCGATATGAGAGCACTCTAACCAACACAGAGACAAATTTGAATCGATCTGTCAAAGCGAATTCAATTAAATAGTTTGACATTTGATTTCGAGAGCTTTCATCTGCCATAGCTAATTGATTTCAGCCTCTGTGAAATTTGCCAATGGCGGTAATATATTAGGTGATTAAAATTCATGCTAACAGTTCTGAGTTTCTCAATTCAAGTTTGGTACCAAAACATTTCAATGTCATGATTTTCTTGAAAACGTGTTGATGATGACGTATAATGCTGACGATTGCATTATTTTTACTGAAAAGAAAGCATCATTGATGAATTCCGTTGATTGTCATGTTGTTTTCGTATACAGCTCACATTTGAAAGCATTACACAGTTTAATCATTTGCGTTGTTGACGCTCATACAACTGGAATTAAAGTTTGTTGCTCAACAGAAATCGAAAATGAAATGATTATTAAATTTAATATTGTTATCGAAGTAGAATATAACTCATGATAATCTGGAAGCCTTTGTATGTAAGGCCAAATATGTTCCATCCTTCAGCAAAAAGCAGCATTTATTATGCTGCTCTTTCTGGAAACAATTTGAAGAGAAAATATATTAACAGGCAGTTAAAAATGAATGAAGGAGCTTAATTCTCTCAGAGTTCAGTTTCAGTCAGTCTCAAAATAAAAATATATATATATGTTTGAAAGTTCTTCCGATAAAGCTATAATATATATATATCCCTTACCTTTATTTTTTTGTGTAATTGTACTTGTGGAAGTTAATTTACTGGATATCTGTCAAAAATTAGTAAACTGAATCAGAATTACAGCAGTCTTTAAAATTAGCCAATTAATTCAGATGCATATATAAATACCATTTCAAATTCTTAGAAAGAACGAAATTAGATTAATTTTATTCATTTGAAAAAGGTACTATTAGAACTCAATTACAAACCCGAATTCCGAAGCAAGCATCCATAGGCGTTTCAAGATGGAGAATAAAAACTTTTCTGTTACTAAATGTATACTTTCATATACTAAAGGAAATGATTTGTAATATCCTAAAGAAAAAACATAATTGCATTTCTCCAAGACTTCACTTTTCAAAATATTGCACTCAAATGTTTAAGAAATTATTTCTCGAAAAATGTAGCATTATATTTCGAAATATTGTCGTTCCCCTTTTTAATGCAGAAATAGTTTTAAAAATAACTTATAAGATTTATCAAAACAATGTATAAAATATTTTAGCAGTTTTCAAGTATGTCTTCCTATCTTATTACTATTTTGTTTGAAGTTGAGCTTAAGAGTTCAGTTAATCCTTTTCTGTTATTCATACATTTCCAAAGAGTAAGAGCTTTAAAATAATGCTATAGGGACTAATGGAAATATTAAGATGGAAGTCAGAAGCTCATAAGGAGAGAAGACTGGGTTGTACAAATGGAATCTTCTATCAATGGGATTCTAACCAATCTTCCGATTCTTGACATTCAAGTTTTCTGTTCACTTAAGGCTTCGTAAGGAAAAGCACAAATCACTACTGAAGCGTAACACAAACACATTCTATTGTTTAGAATATCGAATGAATCATGAAAATCGAAAGCTAGGAAAAGAGATGTCCTCGTCCATTTTTTATATATTCTTTTGTTTAAAAAATGCATGTGAGAAATTGAGACGCCCAACATTTGAAGCATATGGTTTTTAAAAAAAAAATGAAAGTTGCATTTTTTTTTTTTTTTTTTGTAAAAAGAACTTTTATTTTAATTATTTAACAAATATTAACAAAAATAGAAAGAACATAATAACATTTCAATATACTATCTTAATACGCATTCATAATAAAAATTCAGTATCATCTTTAGATAGAAATTTTCACCTCTTTATTTATGCCGACTTATACCCAAAGAGCAAAGAACTTAATATGGTGGATATATTATTAAGCTTATAAATTAATGAAGATAAATTTAAATTATTCAAATTTTTGCCATATTCTCATAACTCGCACTTCTAATATTTTCATAACATACAATCCAATACTTATACAGCTCCAAAATTAGTATAAAACTTCAAATAACATATTTTATTTCATTAGAAAACAATTGATTCATTCATAATAAGCTTTGAGAAACAAAACAGTATTTTCCCTTATGAAAACTTACCAATAACTTTGATGAGATTTGCTAAACAACTATCACTTCAGAATACAAAACATAAATAAATAAATAACAATAAGGAAAAAACCATTCTGTTATCCGAACTTCACAATTTTCTTTCAAATAAGATTTTAGTACTCAAGAATTTTTTCAACGGCTAATGAACTAAAGCAAGAATATTTCAAAACGAAAGTGATTCCTGCATATTCAATGGTGTTTTATATCAAGTAAAAGTGAAGTCATTGTTTTACTTATTCAAATAATTCTAGAAATGAAACACCTAATAGAAAGTCGTAACTAATTGGATTAAAATCCTTATCATCATTTGTGGTTATCTGATTTAGACAGAGTAATGAAAGAAAGCGTTTGGTAATAAAATAGATCTGATTCGTTCTCTTTCTCTTTATTTTGTTCCGTTTTCTTACCCTCTCTCACGTTGGCGCTTTATTGTTTTCCTTCTCTTCCTGTTCTTTAATATATATATATATTTCCTCCTTGCGGCTCAATCCGACAGAAGCTTAGCGGGGATTTTGTTTGACAAGATCTTATCTATTTGACAGTTATGTGCTCTGAAGGAGCTTCATTTCACAGCTCTGAGTTTATCTTAGAGGTTCCAGATAAAATGTTGATACGAAAGAATGGATTTTGGAATATCCATGAGCTGTTTTTCAGACTTAAATAAAACAATAAAGATTGTGGAACGTCATAGAAGATACGATAAAAGAATATGAAAAAATTTTATACCCATTATTGCGAGTGATTTTTCATATATATGCATTGCAAAGAATTTTTGACATGAAACAACCACAAATTGATATAAAAATAGAACTGTTTGTGGTTGTCGGTGACATTTTATCAAAATATGTAAAAACATTATTGTATGATAACAGAACTGATTTATGTATTGAAGTAAATGCAATGCAGTTTTTAAATGCAATAATTGCCATTTGCATGTAAGCAGATCCACAAAAGTTAACCCCTAGAAGGTAAAGCTCGCAATGTATTTAAGAAACAGTAACACCTCTTTCTTAACTTTACTATATAAGGAAGGAAAACTAAAATGCTTATTAATTAAATATAATATCAAAGCTTTGCAGTGCATTTGGACGCTTTTAGAAACGTCGCTGAAATGTAGGTGTTGATCAGGATATTAAGACTATTTGCAAAAATACCCTCAATTTTCTGTGTAGAAACTATAAGCCCATTGAAAGTGGTATTGAATCAATCTACCATATCACGAACTGCTATTTGGAGTTGTCATTCAACGAATCGAGTATCATGAATATATCAAGAGATCTGTAAATTGTCAACATACAAGATTTTACAGACAGAACAGATCGCTGTCTCATACCCCGTATTCATAGCCATTCTGGTCACTGAACGGTTTGATGGACATGTTACGGGAATTTAATTAAATGTCAAAATATTTACAGTAGAAAAAAAAATTTATAAACAGCAAGGAGTCATAGTCAAGTGACGAAGATGACATCTGGGCTAATAGCTTCTTTCCAAATTTCTGGAGGATTCCTCCAAAGATTCGAGCTGTGTAAATCTAATACAAATTAAATCTGATGATCAGGGGGTAAACATATTTCCTCTGGTGTGATACCGAAGTTAAATTTAGAGCCGGAAACACTTCGGTCTCATAGCTATATGTGCATCTACTGTAAAGTCGCAAAACGGAATGTAAAGTGATGAGAAATGGAAAGTTGCTTATTAACCCACTAATTGTAATACCCATTAAATACTATGGACGTATTCTACTGATTTATTATACTACTAACAAGCTATAACCACCGATATTCATATATTTGGAACCTTACGGCGATATATCTTCAAAAGCAAATGAATTGATTTCAAGTTTTATGAAAAACTAGTTTAACAAAAACAGTTTTTAAAAATTCGCTTTTAGTAATGTGTTAAAAAGTTAATTAACTTATCTATTGCTTTAATTATTTTCGAAATTTTGGTCTTTATAATTTTTTATTATAAATATTATGTGCACTCAAAATAAATATTTCTCGAATTCATTACCAGGCAGCTCCGCATGTATGGAAGAAAAATTTAATTAAATAAATCAACAACCCAATAATTATTTTTTAAAATATTAAAATAGTACATTGTTATCAAAAATAAGCAAGAAAGCAAAATTTCAGAACTCCAGAACTCAGAGAAAAATCGTTTACGCAATTCCAGCTTTACAGACTTAAAATAAGACAAATTAAATAAAAATAAGACATTTAATTTATCTCAAGGGTTTAAATATCTGTTAATATTTCTGCCTAAGTTTAATTTAAGTGTCTGTTAAAATCACTTCTTAAATTTGCAAGCAATAATTTTATGGTCACAGTCAAATTTTGGATATGTGGTAATATTTGAACCACGGTCAAATGATGACCCACAACCCATATCAAGCCAATACCAGAGCATCTGGCTCACAATGTTAGATTTAATGCATACCAGGTTCATATACGTGACAGATCTTAGTGAAATCGGTTTCGAGTCTAGATCTCTCTGATACCAAAAGGGTTACGGTGGCCTGTTGGTAAGATCTCGGCTTCGGAACTGGAGGGTTTCTGGCTAGAGACCCGTTCCACCAAAGAATCGTCGTGTAAACGGGTCTGGTACATGCTAAATCCATCGAGACCAAACGTCCTCCCGCTGATGTGCTGTGGAAGTTTGGGGAGGGGGATGCCAGCTCAGGTGTCCTCCTCGTCATCTTAAAAATTGTTACGTCCATTCCAAAGTATCCCTAATGTTGCTTTAAAACGGGAAGTTAATATAACTAAACTAAACCCATCCCAAAGCCGAGACAACTGCGGCCTGTTTTCGCTGAAAGATAATAATATATGAAATGCTTTTTCACGATTCTATGAATTCATTTCCTTGTCAGATTATGATTTATAGGAATAAACATCAAATTCAAAAGGTAAAAGAATTTTTCTCGGAGAAAAGAGAATTTCAATATTTAATTGAAATTAATACTTGTCTTTCTTTAAACTTACCGCCTTTGGCAATCAGTTTGCTCTCCCAGATGCTTTTTAGAGTGATAGAAGGATTTATGGAATACATTTTTAAAGAAAACATTTCACTGAACGCATTCCCTGAATAACTGAAATACATGAATTCAGTTGAATCAGCTTACTGGAAATTAAAAAGTATATATATTAGGAAATAAAGGAGGAAGTGAAAAACCTACTAGGGAAAGATTGATAAAAACTCGCAATTGAAAGTTTTGATGGATGAGTTTGGATTACATTATCGCATTTAAAAACATTGTTACATATATTGAATAAAACTGAATTAAAATATTATTAAAACTAAGGGGAAATTCTACAGAAACGAAATGAATAACTTTAAAAAGGTAAGTTTTTTATTTAAAATAATAGAAAGACTATTTTTGTAAGACAATTATTTTGGAAGACATGAAAATCAATTTCCCTAGGCAAGAGCAATCTGGTCATTAAATCTATTTTCTCACGTAATTAAACTTTTAAGCATATTTCTTGATTCTTGTATATCTTCTTTCGTCTGGCTTAATGTATTTTTGACGACGCGGCGAACCATTTCCAGAACATTTCTAATAATATTTTGCAATTCAATTAATTAACTACTCGGAGCGTTATATTCAATGTGGTTGCAAAAGCGTTCTGTGAAGCATTTTGAAATACGTGTGATGGCTTGTTTACATTTGACTATTGCCATTCAATAAATAAAAGCAATTTCTGTGTCACTTTCGTTAGCATTTTATATAGAGAGATGTTTACTTTTTATCTTCTTTCTATTTTAAATGTCCCAAGTTGAAGATTTTAAATTTACTCTTATAATAAGTTTTCTCTTAATAACTTGATTAAAAAATAATCCATTCCTTTCAAATTAGAATTTAAATTTTTATTTCACTTCAAAAATTTCTTTCTTGCATTCGTTATCATTAAAAAAAGCATTTGTTATCATTCAACTACATCATAAATAGCCATAAATGAATTCAGGCTGTTTGAGAATTTCATGTTAAAAAATGCCACTATTTAAATTTTCCAATATTTTCAAAGAATACGAAATTTCAAATTCTATTACATTAGGACGTGGATCAAAAAATTGATTCCCTATTTACAACATAAAACGTGTCAAGACGATATGCAAGAAAAGAAATTGACAATGACGGATATAAAATCCACTCTAGAAAAATCTTGTTTTGGAAGATAAGCTCAAAGAAATTACTAATGCAAGGAGTAGAATCAATATCAGAGCACCTCTTATATTATACAGAAGAGAATTATTTCTGAGTTGAATTCTGTTTAATCTTGATTTTATTTCCGGGATCTAGTGCTTTAAACCAGGGATTTTCCATACTAGATTACATTTCTTAAGTTTCAAGAATCCTTCATGAATAGTAAAGATGCTAACATTGCACAAAAAGAAGGTTTCCATCTTTGAAGAAATCCATTATTGAGCTTATTTTGATGATTCAGTATTTTGAAGTGCTTTACGATAAACCAAAGGAAATTAATTTCTGCTAAGAAGCTCAGAGAGAGGGTCTTTAATTTTATTCATAGTTTTTAGAAATGAAGTATTTTTTTATGTTAATAAAATGCATCCCTGTTTATTTTGGTTATTTTTTTATTTTGCTTTTTATTCTTAATCTTCTTTTATTATTTTTTGTTATTTATTTTTCAAATCTTCTAATTCACTAAGGGAGTTTAAAGACACTATAAGCAAATTAAAGGAAATTTTTTTTATATGTGGATGAATTTACCTTTTCACTAAAGCTATGCAACTAAAAACTGCAATAATGTAACAAATAACTCAGATTTAAAGAATATTTGAAGAGAACAATGTAGCTAAAATTTACTTCTGTTATCAAAGAAAAGTTATTTTATGCATTACACAATTTCAATAAAATTATAATAGAAAAGATGAGTTGGCTAACCTATTCAGTTACTAATACTTCAAACGTAACAAAAAGTAAAGAAAATGATTAAAGGTAATTATATGAGATAAACTGATCAAGAAACAAAATGGCTTCAAACATCTACCGAAAACGGTGAAAAAAAGATCAATTTTGATCTTTTAGAATATATATTCTTCTATACAATAATATGTTTTAGACATGAAAACATCTGTGGTGTATAAAAAAGAAAATGATCATTATGATGCCAGTTGAACAATAGTCTATTGTTACATAAACATTTGTTGTTGTCTTTTTTTATGATTACGTGATATTCTTGCCAAAACCTATCTGTGAAAAAAGTTAAATGTTCAAGCCTCGAATGCAACAGAAAAGTTTAAAATCAGACTCTCCTCAAATCATATCAAGGCAGTTTTATCGCAAATATAAAATAATTCCATAGAATATTTTGTGAACTTAAGTGAACAATAGCAATTAGAAAATCATTGTTTAAAAAGCAACACCATGTATGTCAATTCTCAAAATATCATAAGAGGAAAAAGAAACCAAATTTTTCGTAACCTAGAACGATAACTTGAGACTTTTTCTTTATACATCAAACATGAATATACAGTCTCATGCACATATCACATATGAAAAAAAAAAATCAGAACTACTACTTATTGGTTGCGAAAAGTTCACTTTTTTTTCTTCTTGTGAAATCTGTAAAATCGAGATAGATGGTATTACTTTTAAGGCGAAAAGAATTAATGCAAGCTTAAAAAAATAATGAATTCTAAATAATTGATATAAGTAAAATCAAAATTTGTTTTATAAAAATTGCCTTTTTTTTCTGTTGCAAATTATATAGTATTAAGATGAGTGCGTTTAAAGCTTTTTCATTTAGGGCCATAGTGGCCTGGGGGTAAGATCTCGGAACCGGAAGGTTTCAGTTTCGAGACCTGATTCCACCAAAGAAACGTCGTGTAAGCGGGTCTGGAGCACATTAAATCCATCGGTACCAAACGTCCTCCCGCTGGTGTGGTGTGGAAGTTTGTAGAGGGGTGCCAACTTAGGTTTCGTCCTCGTCATCTGACTGTGATTCGAAATTACGAAATCCGTCCCAAAGTAGCCCAAGTGTTGCTTTAAAACGGGACTTAATATAACTAAGCTAAACAAACTTTTTCATTTAATATATTGTTTTGTTAAAGTATTGTATTTGACAAATCTTGAATTCATTTCGAATAACAAGCAAAAATGAAAACGAATTTTTTTCAATTTTACATACTTTAAATGAATTTTTTTTCTCATGTTAATGCTTTGTTTTTGTTGGAAATCAAACAATAATTTTAAATATCCAAATACAATTCATCAATCAACTTAGGTTCGATAATAAAATCATTCTATTTGTATTTACAGAAATGTCGAGACTATATCCATTCTATAATTGTATGCAAAGTTGGGAATTATTGCATATTTTAGGGGATAAAGAAAATATATCATGAACAAAACAATTCTTTGTTGCTTTAATTCGAAATTCAATACAAAATTCTTTAATATTTGATATTTCAAAAAATATATATTGCCAAAATATTGGCATTTAAATCTACTGTACATATGTTGCTGCGTTCATAAACATTTTCGGGTGCACGCTTTATGTGAAGGAAAAAAGGGATAACTTGCTTTTTCACGCTAGTGAGCGAAATTTCGGATGCATCTAAATTTATTGTGATTGGAATAACATTGACTTCAAGAGTGTAAACAATTGTGTTCATGCAGTTCCCATGAAAGGTCTGCCCTAATAAGTGAAATAATTATTTTTTCAATTTGGGGAGGGGCACGGGGGTGCACCTGGTAATTGAGAATGAGAAGCTTCCGGCAGGGTGGTTGGTTCTCGCCACCCTTGCTGGTAAACGAGAAGGTGGAGTTCTGGCTCCTCCCATCGATGACGGGACGTACTTCCATAGGGAAGGGTTGTACCGTGGACGGTGATGGCCCTTGGGATTCAACCACAGTTCCCGACTGTGTTGGTATTGCTGCGGTCCAGTCATTCAAGTTTTTCAGTGTGCCTTTGGGCGGGTCGGAATAGTCAGTTTATGATTCACCTACACATGAGAAATCGTTTTAGTTATAATGTATGTTTACGGATAATGTCACAATAATTTGAATTCCATTTCCTCTCAGTCAGTGACAATTAGTCAAGAATAATGGATTATATTTAACGCATACCACATCAATTCTCTTCGCATGCTAAAATAAGATATGAATGTGCTGGTTAAATAGATTATAATAGAAGTCCATAATTTTTTGGGGGATAAATAAGTGAACTGTTACTGCCCATTCAGTGTAGCTGTAGAAATGATGCTGGAATTCCTGACTTAGCCATAATATGATGTAACCCTTTTGCTCACACGCAAATGGTGACGCCAGGAAAAAATTCCATGATCCCACAGAAACAGAAGTGAGTTTTAATTTCGGTTCAATTTTGGTTAATGAAGTGAGTAAGAATGGAACCAGAGATGGTTGCATGGTATATAAAGAATTCGTGCATGTGAAATGAAATATGTAAGTACTTGTAAATATTATCTGTGAATATGTCCTCGCCTATCAAATAAAAGCGATGCAAACAAAGTGAATGCTTAGATTAATTATTTCGATGTTTATGTGAACTAATTCATGATAGAATACCTCAATTCTTCTGATTTAGAAGTTTCCGGAAAGGCAGGTAAGAGTGAATTTTCTCTTGCATTTCGATATTTTTGAATTTGGGGCCTAGTAATCCCATAAAATAGTTTACCTGCATTTTTCCTTATTTCTAAGTAGATTTTAAACATTTGGCTATATCAGCATTATTACTAGGCTTTGCCAAACTTCCATTATTAGGTATAAAAGATAGGAAAGGCTGATTCACACTGATGCTTCAACATTTGCCTTTTGATTTTGAGAAACCATATGCATTTTAATAAAAAAGTTTGGAATCGCTTCGAAGTGCAGCTATTTTTGCCTTTGTATTCGCTATTCTTTTGATTGAAGATCAAAGACATGAAGATTTCTTTTCTATTCCTTTTAATGATATCATGAATTTGATGATTTTTTGTTAGGTAATATATTCTTGTAGTTGCTTGAATCCATTTAATTAAATGAGAAATGCTATAGCCTCCAATCATTTCGAAGCTACAAATTATATCTCCAACGGAATTTAACTGACTTACTTCAAAGTGATTTCCTTTCTTGTTTATAACGATTAATGTTCGATTTGCAACTTTGTATTTTTAAGTTTGTACTTAAATGTTATTGAATCTTAGTGATGCGAACTTTGTAGGTCATCCGCCGACCCAACGAAAACGATTTCTTCAAACTTTTTTGTAATCCTGTAAATATCAGTACGCTGTATCAGAACAGTAGTCTCAGTGTTTAGAATTCCAACAGCGCTTTAATGGTCTTGAATTTTCTAGTGGAACTTGTCCTTAGACATGGAAGAAAAGGCAGAATATTTAGTTACTACTAAGTGTACTGTTTCGAAATGTTGGATATACAACAAGACGCTTCTTTCCCATATAAACATACTATAAATACTTCCATCAATCTAATTTCACATAGTTCTTTAGAGCTCAGGAAAGCAACAAAGTATACTCAAAGCGTTTTTAAATTGTTAAATCTTCATGATTCCCTTCGCGGGAAATAGGAGATATCGATTATGTATTTGATGACCTTTTATGATGAAGGTTAAGGGTAAGAGCTTCAGGGGCTCTTACCCTTAATCAGAAGTATTCGTTTCATAGGATTTACTTAAGATGATTTAATCTAGAATGGCATTAAGAAAGAGTTGATTTATCCAAAAAAATGTTTTTTTTTAAATTTGATTAACAGTTTCAAGTTTGTTTTGTAGGAATTTATATGTAATATTGAAATTTATCATTAATTTCTTTACCAACATATTAATTACTTGAAAAATATTTTCCTTTAAGTTACATTTTTCAATATAATCTCATCTTTTTTGAAAAGATAAAAATGATTTGATTTGATGTAAATGTTTTTAATTAATTTGAAGGAATTTAGTCTTGAATATATGACAATAAAAAAAAATTTGCTCCTCGGTGCTGATGGAGACATTGAATTAAAGTACTACCAAAAATATCAGAAATGCAAACAAATAACAGCATTCATATTATTTACTCAGGAAAGGAGTTGATTTTGCTCTTCTCTTTTAGTTTTAAAAATAAAAATTCGAAAGTAACTATTCTTCAATATTTCACTACAATAATATTTATAAATTAATTTACTTCCAGAATCAGAAGTATCTGAGTATAAATCTTATATTTTCAGTTCATAATTAACATTCATATTTTTTTTTAAATATGGGAAATATTTTTATCAATTTATATCTATAGCAAAATAGTATATTTAGTAAAATGGTACAGCTTATTAGCTGATGTAGAATTGTCTCGTATATATATATATATATTCTTTTCGTGAATTTCTTAAATACTTAAAGAGCAGCGGCTTATTATACAGATGAACGCTCTATAATAAGCCGGAACCACATATCAAATTTGATCACTCTGTGATAGATCAATTTGAAGCTTATAATAAATGCAAATCTGAAACCCATAATACATGAATATGTTGAATTAACAGCCATATTTTTTCCTCAAAAATGTATTCCTGGTTATTGTACTGATCTCGGGCTCATAATCCCTGCTGCTAACCTCCCTCCATAAAACAAGACTTTATAGGAGGTCCCAACTGTCGATATTTGCAGTTAGCTTTAAGAGTATTTAATTCAATTGCAAAACAAACGAATTCAGAAGCATTTCGCTTGGCCATCTAGTTTTCTTTTGCTCTAGGGTTCTGAAATTCTGAAAAGAAGGAAGTTCCCTCTTCATTGCTCTGTACGAAAAAAGAAATATTACTCAAGCAACATAATAACGCTTGATATTTTATTAGTGTTCTGAAAAGGAGAAAGTTTATTCAATGAGGTATTTTGCAGATTAGGCTGCTCAAAATTTGAGCTTCGTGTGGACGTGGTTATGGTTTCTGACTTTTAGGAGTGTCTAAGGTATGTCGAAATATCTTTTTCGATTAACTCTGATTTTTTATTTGAAAATTTTTATTGAATGCAGGATTTACTATTGCATTAAATATATAAGAGATATTAGAAAGTAAACGGACAAACGAAAGGCTTGGAAAGTATTAAGAAAAATTAATAATATAAGAATAAAGGGAATTTAATAAATGAAAACACTAATAAAAAATACGAAAATTATGAACTTATTTTCTTTATATACATAAAGGTCATTGTGGCTATATATACTTCCATGTATGTGTGTTCCATATCTCCTCTAAAACAAATGGGTTGAATTCAACCAAATTTCGCACATTTATTATACAAAACATAAGAAAGAATGTTCTCAACTTTTCAAAAGAACAAAAATTAATTAAATATTGAATTTATTACAAATTAGCCCACTTTTTTTGTTGTTTTCTCCACGATAGGAAATTATTCTAGATAAATTATTTTCGCATCATCTTAAAATAAAAAAATAAAAATACTTTTTTTAACAATCAAATTTTATTTCTGTACCATTTTTTTCTAAAATTATATATATATTTTAAAAATTAACACTATAGATTTTGAACAAACTAAATATATAGGTAAATTAAAAAAGGTATAATAAGATTGGGCAGTTGAAAGTTTGAACTTCGTATGGTTCCACTTTTTTTAAGGGTGGGGGTAATAGAAATATTTATAATCCCATTTTCAATTATTATACAATACAAAATTGAAAAATTTCGTTGAGCGTATGATTTACCTCTGTGATATATAAATCAAAGATGTTAGAAAGTGAAGAAAAAATGGACAAATGAAAAACTTGAAAAGTATTCAGAAAAATTAATAATGCTAAAATAAAGCTAATTCCAAGAAGAAAAACAATTGATAAAAGGTTCAAGTATAAGAAATTTGTTATTCGTTTATAAAAATAGATGATATGTAAAGTTTTTCTTCATTAAAAAATTAAAATTTTGGCCTACACTTTTACTCTGCAAAACTTTAATTGAAACCATTTCTTTACAACTTCGTGAATGTCGCGTTTACTATTGTGTCTTTTGAACGAAGAAGTTACATTAATCCAAACGTGCATCGTTCATATTAGTTCGAATATGATTGAAATTTAACTTTAATTGACTTATTTACTTTTCATAAAATAATGGAGAAGATATCAGAATGAAAGAAAGTTTTTTTTTAATTCTAAAAATAGATCATTTCGTAATTTAAATTCTTTTTTAAATATGCAAATTTTAAGAATGTTTTTACTTGAAATACTTGTATTTCAACAAATAAACATTCCAATTCTTCTGAAAAATTTTGAATGGCATTCTATTATTGATTTTTACTAATTCAATTGTATAATTATTTTTCTTTGATGGAAATTGCAAATTTTTTGAGCGGCTTCAAAAATTATGAATGTGTGAATAAAAATATATTCAATATCAGCGCATTCAGTGAAGACAGATATAAGATTTTCAATGCAGTAGGATCATATATAACTTTTTCCTAGGAAAAGAAAGGTTTAGAGCTCATTCTTTGTTACATTATAGTTCAAAATAGATTTTGTCGATTTTCTATAATTATTAGAATGCATCAAAATTATTGGATTGACATTAAAAAAGAAGCATTATTATGGAAGTTTTAACCATTTATGAGCAGCGAACAAATACAGAAAAAACAACGGACTTCGTAAAAATAATTAAATTCATTGTGGCCAAAGTGGCCATAAGTGGACCAAATTACATCAAAGTTTGCACACTTATTATATAAGTCATGAGAAAAAATGCTGCAAATATTACAGAGCACAAAATTTAATTAAATATTCAATTAAATAGAAATTAACCATTTTTCATTTTTCTACACTACAAGCGACTATGCCATTGATTTTTTTAAAAATTTCTCTTTTATTTTAATGTGTCTTTTGATAGTGCTTTTTCACTTTCTCATTTACGAAATGTGCACCCACAAAAAAATTCGAACTCGGAATTTTGAGAACTATCTATGTTTCAGATCACGCTGCCTTAGAAAGACACATTTTTAACATTGTGCAATTTTAACATTAACAGTTTGGTATAAGGATATTAGACCAAATTTGTAGATTTCTAAAAAATTTTGAAACAAATTTATTTAAAGAAAATTTGTCTGTCTATTTGAGTTCAATTGAGCTCAATAATTATAAAGCATGAACATCTAGATACATATATTTTAGTAAATGGGTTTAGAATCTAAAAGGTAGATCCTTGACAAACTTTGAACCAAATCTCTCGGAAAGTTGTTCATCTGTTGGTCTGTACTTATATGCCTGTAACCGCAATAATTCATAAATGCAATGACTTAAATACAGAAAAAAATGGTATGTGATATAATGATTCATTGTATGATGAGGTTAACAATACCTTTGTTTCTAGGTTCAGGAATTTTACAGAGAACTAAAAATCACCTTTTTTCCAAACAGGCAAATTTGGCCCATTTTACAGTGTAAGTATATGTGGAAATTCATATTGATTTAATATATGAAATAAAAATCCTCAGAAATATGAGCACTGAAAACAATTATATTCACAAAATTATCACTGATTAATTTCACATAAATGGTTTTCATTAAAATTGTATGTGCCAAAAAGCTCATTTTCTAAATGTCCATGAATATATCGCTTATATATATTTTATCTTAAAAATCTCCATTTGGTATGTATAAAAATATCCTTTATGCATCTTTCTAAAGATACTCTTATCATTATGATTTCCTCTAATGCATCTTCCACGGAAGCGTCCTTGAAACTTCACTTTAAACACCGAGCTGAGTATTTCAACGAAGAGTATTGACAAAATCTGTCTTTCTGCATAACTTAGAAATGGATGTGAAAATTCATTTTCCCAAAAGCTTTTATGCAGAAGTGAGCAATTTTATCTCTCATGAGGAGCTTCTGTGCTATGGCAAATTTTATTTCTCCTACATCTCAAACACAGATAATCAGCGCGTGTGGAATTCCTAATCCAAACTTGCAATCTGAAGATATAATTTTGTTTAATGTGACAGCAAACAATTTATAATTTACAGAATGAAAAATGAACTCTAATTGGAGCAACAA
>JAPMOR010008423.1:0-92344 GCA_026543865.1 Argiope aurantia | reverse complement strand
ACTTACTAGCTGAGTTGATGATGTTTACATAAGCGTTTTTAATTTCACTTTTCACAAATCACTTTGGGAAGTCTTTTCTTAATCTTTTCTTTAACGATGGCATTTCATCTCTCATATGATAATTTTAATGTGAAGGAATGAGGGCCTAAGTGCGGTGGGAAGGAGCAATAGGTCATATTTCGGTTATTTGAATAAGAGTAAAAATTTTCTAACTATTTGATGATGATCACGTATTCAAAGAATGTTTTTCTTTTTTATTTTCAAGCATTTATGATCTAAAAGTAATTAAATTACTCACTAATAACAATATAATGTCAAAAGAACTTAAAGATTTAATTAACAATTTTCTTTTCATTTTAAACATCCTCGTATATGAAGTAAATGAGAAAGTACAATAATATATACTAATAATAAAGATGAATGTATGTAGATTGGCCCCCTACAGGCAAAACTGTTTCACCTACAATTACCAAATGTGGCATATATATACCTTGTAGGTAAAAATGTGAGCCTAGAAACGATATTTTTGAAGTTTTAATTAGAATTGTAATTAATTAAAAATTTGGCTGGATTTTGTCATTATTCCGTGATAACTTAAAAAAAATTTATACCAAAAATGAATTTTTCACCATTTTAAAAATTGGTAATTTGTCTTTTTAGTGACAGCAATTTAATAATCGTTTGAATTTTGGTGATTTTTAAAAATTATTTTTTTTGCTTTATTTCCAACAATTGATTATATTATTACTCTGAAATTCAAATTGTTTTCATTGTTTCATCAAATATTTAATCATGGGAATTTCTTCGATTGTGGAAGTTGAAGAAGAAAGATTATATGTAATGTCTGTGCAGTTTATAAGATGAATAAAAAATTGCCTAAAATATCGCGAAATTTAAAATATGGTTGAACCAGATATTTAAGCTATTAATAGTGCCATGATGTTATTGGAACTATTTCTGTTAGAAAGTTCAGTTAATGTTAGATAGTTTGACCGAATCACAAACATGGAATTATGAAAATGATTAATCTGAAGTAAAATATAACTAATACTCCTGACTAATCAGGCGGTTGCCTGAGGAGAACAGTCATTAATAATCAATAATCAAGTAGAATAATCAATCCATGATATTTTGATGAATCTTCACATCGTAGAACATATATATATATAAATTTTTACAATTTTATTTATTATTTTTATGCCACAATTTTCGATAGAATCGGTCAAATGAAAAGTGGCCCGAGCATTTTACTTGGTTTTTTTCTTTGGACTTTAAAGCCAAACGCAAAATGCGTTTATTTTTAATAAAAGTTGTCCAAGAACTGTAAAGGAGTCTAATACATTGAAAAATATGACGTTTTATTCTAAAAGGAAATTCGAAGCACATGTAGTAAAGATGTAACTTAATTGTACACAAAGAACAACGCTTGTGGAAACTTGCAACACAAGCAGTAAATTCGGACTGCAGGTCACTTCGCATTCAAAAGTCCAAAAGAGAGAATTCATTCCTCGTGTGACCTCTTCACCTTTTCTAGTCTTCCTACAGGTTATAGAATTTTCTGGTAGCAACTGCGAAACTCGGGTCCTAATTGAGGTATTTTCATAATTCTTCTATTTTCTAGAAGATTTATTTTTGCCAATAAAATTGGCAATTTCATCACCAAATGGTCAAATAATTTATTTTTAAATTTGGGTAGCATTGACTAGGCACCCATTCAGCATTCATCAAAATATCTCTAAATTTATCTTCCTCGTAATGTGATTAACATATACGAGAATAATATAACAGATTCGTAGCAATATCACATTACAAATTATACTAAAACTTTAAAGCCGATTCTTATAAATTAATAATTTTTTTAATATTATTATGTTGAAATGAATAATTAATTAAAGTATGCGTTTTTATAACGATTAGATATCGATAAAATTACTTCATGAAATTTATTGAAATGTCATTAAAGACGAAAGAAAATATTGCTGCATTATTTTATAATCTAAATTCACGATAGTTGAATTTTATATAAAATATGAGGTTTCACTTAATGTAGTTTTTGTAAGTAAAAAAAAAGGGGGGGCAAGGTGGAGGAATGCTGAAAAGAAATAACCCGAAAAGAAAATTCGAATTCCAGACGGTTTGAAGAAATCTAAGAGAAATAAATAAACATACCCTTGAAAGTATGTGGCAACAATTTGGTCGTTGAACACTCAATGGTTATTGCTAGTAATAAAATAAATTGTCTGCACTGTATTACTGCAGGAATTCACTTGGACACCATTATATTCCCATACTATTTTTATAACCGTCTTCATAGAGGATGACAGCCTACGACTTAATGGTATATCCTACAGGTTCTGAAATTGATAGGGTGCCTAATGACAGGCATATATAAATATAAATTTGAGGAAATTTGTCAACTTCAATTCTTTTTTATATAAAAATACTCAAATTTTAGGGAATTATATATTAAATAAAATAAAGAGAAGTATTATTATTTGGACCCTCCCCTATTGGACGTATTTAAAAAGAAAGTATCATAATCGGCGAAAAATTCGAAATCAAATTTTGTCTAAACTTTAGATTACAAATCTTACTGAGTTCCATTAAATAAATAAAATAACGTTTTTGGTAAATATGTCTGCCTTTCTGATCTATGTGCAAAATAACTTAGAGACACTTTCAGCCGCACGGATGAAATTTGTGAAGTGACCTTTACACCATATTTATAGGTTTTAAATCAAAATTTGAACAAATTCTATTCATAAGAATGAATGCTTTTTGCAGGTATTGTGAACGCAATAATTACAATCTATAAAGATCTGGATAAATAAAATTTGGTATACAAATTTACCATCTAAAGATTAGATCTCTATTGTATTAAATTTGTTAAGGGGATGATTGTTTTGTCGTTCATTCTTACGCTTGCATGCAAATACGATAAATGAGAACTGCATTGCTTAAGTAAATGAAATTTCGTACTCAGTTTTAGATTATAAAATGTTGATATTTATCTAAATTTGAAAACAGATTTGTCGAACTCTTAATCATCTGTTGTTCTATGTATTTACATTGGTATAACTCCAATAATTCTAAAACGCAATGACCTAAATGAATAAAATTAGGTATTTAACTAACTCTTAGTTTTCTCCATCATGTTATGAAGCCTAAAACATTTATGTATAAACTCCAAAAAATTCAAGGTCTTATTTAAGATGCTATATGAATATTATAATTAATTAATTAATTATGTTAATAAGCTTATTAATGTTATATGGTAACATTAATAGCATTTTACACTAGCAAAGTTTTAAATTTGCTATATATCAAATTATTTTATTAAGGTTTAACTTCATTTTTTAAAGGAGTTGTAATGTTCTCGAGCATATATTTTACTTTTTATTTATTATATTTCTTTATGTAAAATCCTAATTTTATTATTTCTCATTTCTAAGAATAATTTTTAAACTGTGTATTTTAATTTACTTTGAATCCATATGGGGGAAATTTGGTAAAGTTTCTAATTTACTTTTTGATAACTTGTAGTTCTTTAAGAAAATAGGGAGAGGACTATGTTTTTAGATATCATTTTTACTGAAAAATAAAATAATTGAGATTCCTTTCTATAAAAAAAAGTATCGCCGAATTACAATTTTTTTAGAAAATAATAATTCGGTAATTATAAAGTCAGTAACAAATTAAAGCTGTGATTTCTTTAACTATTTTAGGAATCTGACGATTTTTTTCAAATTTCGTATTGTATAATAAGGCTAAAAACTTTGTATGATATAAAATTGATTTATTTCCAAAACAGAAAGAAAAATTAAGGTTATGATTTATAAGCAAATATGTTAAAACAATTTGACGCTTTGATTACGAATTGATATTTTCTTTTTCTTTTACGAAGACTTCCAACAACTGTCGAAAGTATAAAGATAATTATTACATGTTATTATAAAAAACATTTAATTAAAAAAAATCTTCCAAAAAAGAAATCCAACGAGCTCAACAACACATAAAGATGCTTTATTGCACAAGAAAAGCATGGCATACCGATAGCAGAACGCAGCCAAACTCCGTACAAAACTAACGTATAAATCAACAACCTGCATGCAAACAGCAAATCGCTTTATTAAGCAGCAGGTCTGTGCAACTAGACAGCTATGTCAAGGATCAACATTACAAAAAGTAAATTCAGGCTCATGTTTGCACCTCCCCTTATGTAGGATTCAGAAGAAAGAGCCGTTGATGATTTGATAGAGATATTTCTGAAGGGATTTTGGACTCTTTGATATGATTCAAGAATCTTTGTTCCTCCTTGGAGATATCTCACAAATTCGTGTGTTTTCTAGAATCTTTATTTTTATTGCCATTGTTTTTATTTACTATGAGACTAAGGATTAAAATAATATTCAGATTTGTAAAAATATAATTTATGAAATGATTTTCAAAATTTTCTTTTATGCTACGTATTCTGATATGATGATTCATAGTTTTCTATAACTCAAAATTCCGAAGCTTTAAAAAGAAATATAAACATTTATGCTTCAGGTTTTAGTTTTAGTGACTTCCCTAATGAGATGCACTGAAATGTAATTTTAAGAAAAGATAAATTACGTACCATTGTAACAAATTAAAGAAATTCATTAAAAGTCAATTAATTTTTATTCATATTGGTTACTAAAAGTATTTATATGTTTGAAAACTGCCAATTATATCTCAAGTTCTTTTATTACTTGTATTTTGGGTGTTTTTCGGATTCTTTTATTGGTTTTTGGTGACTTTTACCAAATTTTAAGCCAACACATGCATGACGAAATGAAATTTTGCTTTTATCCAAATGCAGAAAATAAGTAAAAAACCTGTAAACTTCAAAGATTGGAATTCTTTTTCAATAACTTTCTAAGATTGCACTTTCTTTTCCACCAGCCTTTGAAGCTGCATCTATAATTGATTAAAACCAAGGGATGTGGGATAATATAGCCAAACACCTCTAAGTTTCTCAGATGCATCGATTTGATTCAACAAAAGCCGTGTTAGTGGGGGGTGGATGGGAACCACCCCTCTTCTGCGATTCCAATCCATTTCGCATGCATTTTTAACAACTTCCTTCTCCTCACCAAAATGAAATAAACCCTCCCTGCAACTGAAAGAAAATGTTTATTTTACGCAAGCCATCCTTGCCGATATTTTTTCTACCTCGAGAAAAGCAATATTTTTTCTTTAAAAAATCTATGCTTTTTTGCCTACCCAAATCTCTGGTCGCTCTCCTGGGATAAGTCTTTGCATGCGGGGATAAGCCATCAGATAAGAGAGTTTGGGAAATAAAAATAAAAGGAAAAACCCCAGGAAAACGGGAGTGCCGAGTTGCAAATCGTAAACTACCCTAATCGAGTACCCCGCCTTCTCTGTGAAAGGACTATTTGCACAGGATCCCCTGTTTGTCCTGGGTAAACATTCTTCTTTTGCCCGGAGACCCAACCCGTCTGTCAGAGGCTCCCTTTTCCGAAAGCATACCCCTCTTTAGGTGAAAGCGAATTTTTATTTTTATTTTTAATAGCAAATTTCAAAGAGTTTTCCATAAAAATTTTTAGGGATTTTTCAGGTTCGGTTTCTGATAAATGCACAACATTACTTTAGAAAGGAGATGCTTCTGGAAAGTTAGAAGCAGATAAAAATTTCATTAAACAGTTATCGGTTTCAATGTGTAAACTAACTTTCAATTTCAAAGCGTTAAATGCCGTTAAAAATGCTATGATGTACATACTGTTAGATAGCAAAATATTTCATGATCGCATACCTTTAGGTAGGTAAAATATTTTATGATGACATACATTTAGATAGGCAAAATATTTTATGATTTGCATTAAGTTAGGTAGACAATGCATTTTATAATTTTGGTTGTGCAGTAACATCTTCGATTAAGATATTTTAAATAATCTTGAAACTTAAAAAAGAAATGAATAATTTTGATATAAAATAATATGCTTAGTATTTTTGTGATTCTATCTAATATTCTTTCTAATGCCGCGAAAGACAAATTTATGATCATCAATATTAAATGTTTTTGTAAATTTAATTAATTTTAAATGTTTCCATCATCAATTTTAAATATTTTTAATATTTAAAACCATCAATTTTAAATGTTTGTAATAATTATCAAACCACTTTTGCTTACAGCTATATCTTTTAATAAACTTATAAACCAGAAAAATATTAATCCATCATTTAATGCCTTCAACAATAAATTTATTTATCAATTTATTATTATTACTCTCAAAGTTTAGAGATAACAACCAGCTCACCTTCTTTACTATTATTAAATATATGGATAATACAATCAATAATAATATCAAAACTTAATGCATAATACATACTTTTTCAAAAGAAAGCTTCGTTGTGTCACATTAAAAATGTTAAAATATAACTGAAATCCATATTGCTAGCGAAATTGTCTGAATCGTATAGCGAAAAAGAAACTTAACATGCGTTTTAATGGAAAATGAAGATTTATTCCATGAATATTTCAGAAGACATAGAAAAATAGATAGCTAAAACACTGACAATATGCACACAAAGAACTGAATAGGTTGAAATTAACAAAAAAGAAGAAAAGGAGACCGCATATCAGTAAATAGAAAACAATACTGAGAGTAAAATAACTAAACAGTTTGTTCTACATGCAAGATTTTAAAGAGAAACTTTACTTCCGTATGAAACCCTCGCATTTTATGCTCTTCCGACAGGGAGAGATGTTGCAAAGAATTTCTGGATCTCAGTTTCCAAAAAAATTTAAGGCCCTAATTCATTTCTGCATTTTCAAGAACAGCTAATTTTGTAACCAGATGGTCCCCAAGTTTGGTGAGGCAGTGAATCTTCCATTCAATATCCATTAAAAACTTAAGAGCATCCATGCATTTCTAATTCTTAAAATAAGAATAATTATTTAAAAAAAACTCTACATAATGACCAAATACAAATAAACGAAAACAAAACGAATAAAAAAAATGATGAACAAAATTTTGTATTGATTATTTAGTAAATGATGAAGCAAAACAGATGGTAAAAATGTTAATTTTGATCAAAAATAATCAAAGCTTGTAACAATTATTTATTACAGAACATAAAATGTATATTTACCAACTTACTCTCTGTTGTCACAAATTTTCCTTTGCTAATGAATCAGAAAACGATTCCACTTTTTTTCATTGGTAATTATAATGCTATTCTTATTTATTTCTGTAAGCTTCACTATTTTTACGTCAAAATGTTAATATTGATTTAAAAAAAAGGTTTTCATTTTTATGTCGTTATCGTTAGAAAATCCATTATGATTTTTTGTTGAATAATTATCCCCCTTCACCCCTGATTTACATATCATAACTATGCAATATTTCCACCGCCAGGTGGTATATCATCTTAATGTCCTTAGATGAGATTCATATTTCGAAAGATGACAAGTTCCCAGTAATTATATATGCGTAGTTGCTTTGATTTATTGTAATTTTAATGTGGGTCACGAATTCTCATAAATTCCCCATTAATCAATAAATTAGATATATATTTAAATTACAAAGAATTAATTGGCTATTTGAGATATTAATATAGTATTTCTCCTTAGTATTTCTATCACTGGAATTCGAATTAACCATTTATAGATCTCTGATTTATACTTACAATCCAAGAAAAGATTTCTTCTTTAGATATTAAAAATAATTTGTATGCTGATAAATAAAGTGATTTTATATCATTTGACTGAGCTATAATAATAATCCGAAATGCATTAATTCTATCATTTAATTTTAGTTATTTAAATGGGGTAATTATAAATAACGCTGCCTGCTCACAGTGTAAGTCACTTTAATTCAATTTTAGAAAAATATTTTATAACTAGGACATGTTCCTATTATGCTTCTTATGTCAAAAATATTTTGGGTTTGGAGTTATTCTGTGTGAGTGATTAGTTATTTCGTTTCTGCTAAGTATATTATTATCATTACTTCATGAATAAATTAGTAAATTCTTTTTTAGATATTTTCTATTTATGATTTTATATTCTCATAGTACAGCCCAAACATTTTATTTGAATATCTTATTAAGAATTCAGCTGTTTAATTCATTATTACATAAAGAAATCACTGTTGTTTGTAGGAGATACATAAATTGTGGAATTTTGGAAAAATTAACAAAATATATGAGTTTTATAATATAATTTACATTTTATTGAAAAATGAGTAAGATGAAAAATGAAACGTTATAAATAATGTCATTTACACAAACCAATGTATGTTATATACATTATAAGAAGTATGAAGAAATGAAATCTGCAATAAAAATATAATAGTTCAATTTCCGATAAACAATCAAAAACATTATTCAAAAGTTAATCATTTTTATGAAATTTAGTCTTTCTTTTTTCATATTTTCATCTTTTAATCGAAAAAACTAGAGAAAATGCTATATTTATTTTAGAATGAGATAAAAAAATAACATTTTTCAAAAGGTCTCTATTTAGAAATCTTTGCTTAAAACTAAGTAATACTTTTGTGAAAAGATTACAGACACAATTCATTTGCGATTCATTTTTATTTCATTTATTATGGCAAGATTTCAATTTCGAGGATGCATTTTAAAAGTTCCTTGTCAGAACCATTACCAACGGGAGATATATTCCTATAGGAAATCAGACGAAGGCAAGGAAAAATAACACGTAAAATATTTTCAGTTTGAACAGTTTCAAAAAGAAATTTTAAAAAGAGTTCTGGAAAGTATTTTTAGTTTTTACAATTTCAGAAGGGAATGTATTTGATGTTGCAGTGTGAATTCGGCACGCGTTAACTCAGGGTAAGAATATAAAATCCAAGCTCATCTTAGAAGTTAAAGTGAAACCTGAGTTCGAATAAATAAGAAATATTTATTTTTAGATATGGACTAAAATGAAACCATTACATAGATATTAGAGTGGCAAGAAAATTGCTCATCAAAACTGCAGACTGCAATTTGAAACGAAATTCTCCCCTAACAGAGATCATAATCGAACTAAATTTGGAAACAGATTTAATTGAAATATTAACTTTTTATCTAATTTAATTTTTCATTAATGAAGAGAAAATATTGAAAGTATCAAGTATTGAAATTATCAAAAGCATTAAACTTGAGAATTTTACAAATCTCCACGTTTCCGATCTCAATGATTTCGGAAAACGTATTTTTATAATTATATCTGTCTGGCACTCTGTCTGTCTTTGAACACGATAACTCAAAACTGCTTGAGCCAGTGGAATATAATATAGTAGATACTGTCTCATGTGCTATATTACATTATAATATATAGAATGTGCTGCATTAGTATTGTAGAATGTAATATAGTACAGAATATACATTGTAAAATCAAATTTGTTCTCAGAATTTTGAATGAAATTCACTCAGAGAAAGTCAGTCTGTCTGATTGTTGTATTTAAAATTAGCATAATAGATATAAAACTAAGAGAGCTAGATGGATAAAATTTGATATACGGATTTGTTATCTAATATGTAATAATGTTTTAAATTTGGAACTGAATCAGTCAAAGGATATCCATCTGTCGGTCTGTGATTTTACAAGTATGTAAACGCAATAATTAAAAGAACAATGGATTAAACAAATGGAATTTAGTATATGATATTTGTGACTACATTAGTAGTTTGATATCAAATTTTTGTTTTAATCGGACGATAAGAAAAGACCAAAATACCCTTTTTTTTCTTCAAGTGTATGTGTAGTAACTGCATCCTAACGATTAATCGTCAACTTCAATAGATCCTTTTGTAATTATTGTTCTCCACTGGTATGCGGGTTAATTATACACAAATACGTTTATAAGAGTGTATGCAAGAAAATTTTGTGGAGATCACTGCTTTGATTTATGAAGTTCATTAATGTTGATTAAGTTTTTCGCAAATAAAGATTCTAATGAAACAAAATCTGTACTATTTTACGGAAATGATCAAAATTAATGAAGATAATTAATGTTGATTAAGTTCTTCACAAATAAAGATTGCACTGAAACAAAATCTATAATATTTTATAGAAATTATCAAAATTAATGAAGTTCATTGATGTTGATTAAATTCTTCGCAAATAAAGATTTTAATGAAACCAAATCTATACTATTTTATAAAAATGATCAAAATTAATGAAGATAATTAATACTGTTTAAATTGTTGGCAAATGAAGATTGTACTGAAACAAAATCAATACTATTTTGCATAAATGATCAAAATTAATGAAGTTAGTTAATACTGATGAAATTTTGGCAAATGAAGATTATATTGAAACAAAATCAATAGTATTTTATAGAAAGGATAAAAAAAGACAATAAGCATACATGTAGAATAAGCTCTTAACATTATATAAAACTCAAAATTGGGCTCCTGTTTTAAGCAACTAATAATAAATCAAAATAAAGACGGACACTAAAAATGAATAAATTATTACATAAATTTCCAATAAACAATTTTCTATGACTAGAAAAATTATTTACCTCCCCAATGCACGAGCAGTATTTATATCTTTCATATATAGTACTTTCGAATGTTGCCAATTTAATTCTCGTAAGGCTCATAACCGAAACTTGATACAGATTGCTTCTGACATTGATTTCGGAAAGACTAGATCGATTTCGACATCTGCACTAAACTGGAAACGTTCCGTTTCATAAATGTCTCGCTTCGCAAGCAATAAATCAAAAGTTCTGCAGAAAATGGATCCTGAAGTTGCTTTTTTAATTTAACTAAAAGCGACTCACCGAATTAAACGTCTAAGGATTGTTTCAAGTTAACTTAAAATTAAAGGAATAAATTTTGCATCGCCCTGATATGTGACAGAAAAAAATCAGTTAAAGAGTGCATGAATATATTTGTATCAGAACTATTTTAGTTCTATGCATTTTCAATAAAATGAAGGAGCATGATCTACTATATCTGCATACATGCTTATAACATGCGTAGTATATAGTTTATTTTTTTATCTATATAATAACTATTCATCCAATATAAAAATTTGTATTTATATTTTATACTATAGTTTCTACACGTAATTTGAGATAAAGTGAGAAATTCTCAAGACGTCATGTAAACAAAATAAAAAAGAACAAATTTATAAAAACAGAAAATTTAAGAACTGGAAAAATAAGCAATAATAGAAATAGTTAAACGAAAATTAAGAAATTTATTTTTATATTATTTTTCTAAGCCTGTATTTTAAATAACAAACGGTGACCCAAAATAGTCACCATTCATGCAGTTAAGTGTTGGCTACCCTATTAAAGAACCGTTTGGCAGTTTAAGTTTAGTAAAAATGGGACATTACACGATAGAACCACGTCTTCTCATTATTGAACTATGTTACCAAAATGATGAAAGTCTGGAGGCTGCATTTTGAAAATTTGTGAAGTGGCCCCCTAGATCGTGTGATTTAACATCATTGAATTTCTTTTTATGGGGTTATTTGAAGTCAAATGGTTAAGCCAATAACCCCATAAGCACGCGTGCATTGAAAGAGGAAATTCAACGCTGCATACAATTAAGCCATAATTATGGAAAATGTTTATGGAAAATTTCACAAAAGAGTGCATATATGCCGTCAAAGCCATAGATGCCATTGGTCTTATGTGTTATTCTATATATAAACCTATCCTGTATACTTTACAATTCAACAAAAATATAAAAATTTAAAGAAAAAAACTGTTTTTTTTAATTGAATTTAAACTCTTGCTTTAACATGTCGTTCTATCGTGTAATGCTCCATTTTTACTAACCTTAAAGTATTATCGGCGAAATAGTTTTTAATAGGGTTGTCAATGCTTTACTGCATGAATGGTGGCAAGTTCAAATCTTGTGTTAGTTTTGGGGCACCCTTTATTAGCCGTCGATCAAAAATTAAAGGAAAAAAACTATTATCAAAATATATTTGCAAAATAATAATAATTTTTGAGTTATTATCTGCGCTTGCAAAATCACGAAATAGGTTGAGATTGGTGGGGGGGGGCGCGGGTTGAGGATCAATCAAAAATTGATTTTGCACTACATTGCGAAAAATGGAGAAGTATGGAATGACTATTGAGTATGTAGTATCTTAGGACCCTGAACTTTCATATGAACAAACGTTTTGAAATAGATGCAGTGGTGTGTTTGGGAAGTCTGTAGAAGCTCTACCCATCAAAAATATTGAATGAAGTAATTTTTTTTTTTTTTTTTTTGCGAACTTTTCACGAAAATGGGGAATGGTTTCAGAAGGCAAGTGAAAACCGATGATCTATACTACGGTCATGGTGTTTTAAGTAAAATAATAATAAGAAATAGACGAAATTGGACCCGTGTGTGAGGCTGGGGAACAACTGTTTTGGGTTTACTATTAAGTAGAAATTTATAATTCTTTGATGCGCAAATTGTATTTTTGGATCTAGTGCATTTCAGCAAAAAAGTTTAAGCTTTGTTGCAGGTAAATAATATTTTTATATGACAATGAAATATCACTTCATTGTTGATTTTAAATTGAAATATAAGTGTATAACAGCCATGCATATTCAGATTAAAAATATTCCAGGCACAAATTAATAGCTAAATAACCTATTTGGTTTTGATGTTATCAGTCACAGTTCCAGTCAAATTTTTTTAGATTCTATGCAATGATTCTATGCACCGGCATGCATGGATGGTCAGTTCCGATAGAGACTTCGAAGCAACATATTGAGTAATCTTTGGATGAATGGCGTCAGTGCAGATTGATTGAATCCATAACTAACTAATGAATCATTTAGATTTCAAAGGAGAGACAGATTAAGTCGAAAGTTGCTGTGGCAGAAATTTGAAATTAATGGCATACTCTAAATCAATAAATTGTTCCTGAACTATAACTTAGACTTGAGCGGATGGAATTCTGAAGCCTTGAAACGTGACTTTGCTGGAAATCAGCCTTTAAAGTAATCCTTCGAGCAGACTACCTAATTATGTGACAGCTTATTGGAGTGTGGCAGCCGTACGAAAATCTGGATTTAATATCTTTGATATTAAAGGTGAGTCTGTAACTGTTAATTAAAATCACATTCAAAATTGTATCTAGACTTATTTAAAGGATGCTGAAAATATAGAAACTGAGAGTTTAAGTTTCATGAAACTTAAGAAGAGCAGGACTTAAAGAAACTATATATGGTTAAATAAACAAAAGAAGGTTTAGATTTTCAAGTTCAATGTGTAAAGAAAATTGGTTCTATTTGGGGTTGTTTTTATATGTTAAAATTAAATAATAAAGGTGTACCGAGATTTCATCGAAATATCCAACAACTGTTAAAAGCATCTCTTCATACACTGGTGGCCAAAATTGAGGACACTTTTGAAATTTTTTAAGTTTTCTAAGTTTGTATGCTTATATAAAATGTAGTGTTTCACAAAATGCAAACTCTTATCTATTATTTTAAAGAGAATTTAATGATAATTTTAGTACAAAAAGCAAAATTCAAATATTTACAATACAAAAAAGAAAAAAAACTGAGCGGCAATAATTATCGAGATACATTAGATGATGATGATTGCAGTGAGTTATTAGTACTTAGTAGGGTAGCCTTTATTTTTTATTACAGCTTCACAATGATGTTTTATCGAGCTGACAAGAGGTTTAATCTCTTCCTTCGTTATTGCATGATGCCAGGAAACAATTATAGACTCAATTAATTCTTTTTTATTTGATGAATGCTTCAAATGTACAAGAGTTTTCAAACGGTGCTATAAGTTCTCAATAATTTTGAGGTCAGGGCGGTTTCCTGGCCATGATAATAATTCAGTGCTCTTTGTACTAAACCACGAGTTCGATATTTTTGCTCTGTGACAAGGAGTTGAATCCTGCAAAAAAGTAAATGATGCTGGGAAAGAGATCACTGATGGAAGGTGTAAGTTTTGGCTTTAGAATAGTGTTAATGTATTTTCTTACATTTAATGTCCCATATAACATGAAAGAGACCACCACCGTGAGCTGATATGCATGATCAAATTATAACACTGAGTTCGTCATATTTGTCTGAATACAGTCGGGATGTAGCTCTTCGCCTGTTTTATGTCTTACATATTTTCGCCATAACTACCGAATAACAATATCTTTGTTTCACTCTGTATAATTTGATAACTGTATTCATCACTCTGTATAACTTGAGGTCACTGATCAATTAATGCGTTCCAATTAATGTGTTCTTTTGCCCACTGTAATGCATTTATATTCTGCTGTAAATTGAAATAAGTATTTTTTTCGTTGAATTCTACCTCTTAGTTCAACCTCTTATAATCTTCTCCTGATTGTTCTTGAACTGACATAAATACCAGCATCATTCAATTGACTTCTTATGACATTCTTCTATCTTGGAGACATAGTTATTTTATTCTTCTATCATCAGCAGATGTGGTGCACCCTTTTTAGCCCTTCCCTGCTTTGTTTTTAATTGAATTTGTCTCATGATATCGTAAACAAAACTGTCGGACTCCAGATGTAATCACTGATCCGCCCACCTGTCTTGCAATTTCAGCATAAGAAAGACCACAATTTTGTAACACAATAATCTTAGTTCTCTTTATAGGTGTCGAATCTATTCTTTTATTTCATGTTATTGCTTTTTAACTAAACATTTGAAATATTTACAAAAATTCCAACTATATATTAAAAAGTTTAACAAAATTTCTAAATTGCAATTTGATTTCATAAAAAAACAGACTTCCTTCTACAAAGAAAAGCGCAATAATGACTTGTTTCCACTTTAAACATGATGTCAGCTTCTGCTAGCAGTTATTAACATTTGATTGGTTCCCAGAACCAAAACAGTGATTTGTCAGGGAAGTTAGAAATTGCAATTTATTTTATCACTATGTTTCTTATTCATAATAAAGTACGAGTAACTTTTTTTTTGTATTGGAAATATTTGAATTATGCTTTTTGTATTTGAATTAGCATTAAATTCTCTTTAAAATGATATGCAAGAGTTGGCAGTTTGTAAAATGTAACATTTTCTATAAGCATACAAATTTAAGAAAAACGTAACGATTTTCAAAAATGTCCCCAATTTTCGCCACCACGGTATATAAGGATTTCTGTTATATTACAATATATAAAGTATTAATAAAAAATTATGAACATATAGACAGATGCTTTTTTTAAATTTTAAATGTGAGTTAATGATGTTAAATTAATACAGGCAATGATACTTCCTTAGATTGATAACACCAGTGAATACTCAGATTGATGAAACCAGTGAATACTCAGATTGATGAAAAGAGTGAACACTCGGATTGATGAAACCAGTGAACACTCGGATTGATGAAACTAGTGAACACTCAGATTGATGAAACCAGTGAATACTCAGATTGATGAAACCAGTGAATACTCAGATTGATGAAACCAATGAATACTCAATTGATGAAACCAGTGAATACTTAGAATGATGACACCAGTGAATACTGAGATTGATGATCCCAGTTCTAAGTGTAGCTTAGAAAAATAGAAGAGAACAAGCTAGTTCAAATAGAATAGAATGTTTATATGAATTGAAGAATCGAGACAAATGTTATGAATTATGTCCCCTGGTGTGTTTTTAAACATTTATTCAAAAAGCGGTATATAAATATGCATATTTGCTGAAACAATCTAAACTGCGACTGATATGGCCTCCAGGTAAATCATAGATATAAGCGTGTTATCCTTAAAAGGTTTCCAGGGCAACAGTCTTCAAATACTTTTCCGTTAGCTTTAACCATAGACACCTGGCCAAAAGAAAATGCAAATTTTTTTTTTCACCAAAAGGCCTTGAATCAACTTACCATAAGACTTTGATATGCTCGTTAATGGTTACATTTACGACTGCAACAAAATACAATGAGTGTTTCATTACTTTAACGGAATATTTCAAAAAAATAAAGTACATTTTGTAACTTTCACATACATAAATGATCATTATAAGTAGTGACAGAATTGAGCAAAAATTTTAATATAGATGTACTTTTTTGTAGCTGATATATCCTTACGCGTGCTCATCAATTTGCAAATGAAATATAATTACATTTCAAATTTTTTGACTTGAAAATACAAAATTCCAGTGTCTAATATTTCAGAATATTGCATAATGTTTACGGTATTCTATCATAAAAGAAGAAAAAATTACGCAGCAATATAAACTAATTTGTTATATTTCTTTCTTTTGTTTACATACAATAGAATAGAAGAATGATAAGATTTTTCGCATTCAATATGTATCTGAGATAAAGTCGTCTTTTATTTGGACATTTTAATACAAATAATCAAATTCTAAGATTTTTTTGGGGGGTGGGGGTTCTCTTTTCATTGAATGTTTATTCGAATTAGCTTGACTTTTAAATTAAATTTTGTTATGTGTAAATTTAATTTTTAAAAATATCTGTCATAGTTCTAATCATATTCGATTCTTTTTGACATTTTTCATTTTCTATATATATATAACAGGAAAATTATTTCTGAGTGCTTTGGAGCTTTGAAGTTTGCATTTTATGCATATAAATTCTTATAAAGAAACTGCAAACTTGATGCTATTTATAAACTCTTATTGTAAAGAAATGGAATAGGTAGTATATGAAATGCAAATTTGATGCTATTCGGAAATTCTTAATATTAAAGAAATGGATTAGATAGTGTATTTCTTGAAAGAACTTACCACAGAATAAAAATATATTCTATTTGTGCCGACAAAATTTTCATTTACTATTAATCATCTCTTTATTAAATGCATCTGCTTTGCCCGAAGTTTATCTTCACTTTAACTTATTCACATCAATATTTACTGAAATTTTCCTTAGAAGTTTGGTCTTCCTGGAATTAATTCTAATGGCATGCCACATTTCTAACAAATTTCTAGTCAAACAAGTTACAGCCTCGCTACATTTGTAAAGCTCGTTGTCTACACGTTGAATTGAAAATATTTAAATATTTAAACAAGAACCAAGCTAGAAGAACATTTCATTGAATTAAATCTTTGTGCTTCGTTTGTGGAATGTATCGGCTTTAAGCAAACCAATATCGGTAATTGTGAGCTAGAAATGCGCACTGAAACATTCATTAAGATTTCTTAGTTTCCGTCTAGTTTAAAATATTTATCACATCCGTAAGTAATTTAACTTGCCTCTTCTACGAATGGTTAAGTTTTATGGCTTTGAAAATGCTCCAGTGGTTCATTCATAAACTTTAGTTCTATGAAATCCATTCAACCAAGTTTAGTTCCAGATATTTCAAATATTGTTTAACAATACAGGGATAAGTTATCAGACTAACCTTATTAATTCATTTCTATTTGCATTATAATATCCTATTATGCTTGGTTAGACACAGAGCTTTGGGATATTCTTAATCTTAGTTGATAAGATGTTTAATATGTTAATAAACGGAGTTAAGTTCATGCATTTTTTTCTCATTTGCTATATATTTATGCAGATTTAAAAAGAAAAATCGGATGGTGTTGTGAGAAATTGACTAAATTTTAGAATGGTCAAATTTTTTTTAAAAAAAGTGTCTCTCAGATGACTATAAAACTGTGAATACTTAAATACATCCATGATTTGAGATTAATAAGTCACAAAATCACTTGATATTCATGTGATAAAATCAATTGGGATTGAAAAAGTCACGAAATTGCTTGAGATTCATAAGTAATAAAATCGCTTGGGATTCAAAAGTTACAAAGTCCCTAAATCATGAAACTTGAGATTCATAAGTTACAAAATCTCTTGAGATTCATAAATGATTTAGTGAAACTGCTACTAGAAATTGTGCCTGAATAAGACATAAAATTTAGATTATTGATTTTAATAAAAGATTAGCGGAAAAAAGTAAGAAATTTAAAGTAGACTATAATCTAAATTTCTACCGACAAAAAATTCCATTTTTGAGCATCCACACCTTACACAAATGAGCTCTTGCTGAACAGTCAAATTGGTTATCATTTTTCATTTGGCCAAAAATTCAGTGTTTTTACAAAAAACAAAATATCTTTAATCTTTAAATTGCCGAAACACTTAATAGACCAAATCCTATCCTTGATAATATCAGCCAACGTAGCAAATTAGATTTTTATGGAAATATTTAGAAATTTTAGAGTATTTAGAGGAAATTAATAAAATTAATACAGATAATTTAATAAAATAAACTTGTTTGAATGAAGCTTTCACTTTAGACCGACAAGAAAACTTTTAACTTTATCACGTTAACACATTTCTTTTTCAAAATATGAATGGATTTCCTTGACATAATAAAGAAAATTATTTTTCAATTTTTCATACACTTCTGATCAGTGGCTATAGTTTATTGCGCAATGACTTCATTAATCAATAGCAAAAAATTGAATTCATTCAGGAAGGTTTTGGGTATTTCAAATTGATCATTGTAAATAAGTATTCTTATATTTTTTCATTTGAAACGTTTTCAAAATGATGATACTTTTTATTATAATGAGTTTGGAGATATTGCTATTTACGGTCATTTGCGTCGCCAGTTTGAAGTCCTGACCAATGGCAATTGATAGAAAACATCCGAATATATAGTAATTTTAGTTCTTTGGCAACGAACATGTCATATATGCATCACCAGAGAACGTCTCTCAAAGCCTGGCGTACCACCCGTGCATTTCTGGAAATCTAACTCATGGGACGGTAATGCCTATGTATATTTTAAACTGGAACAATTTTTAAACGCCACTAGGTGGTTCCTTATGATCATTACCTTTGAAAAAATATAGTTTTATTATCCTGACCACCAGTTTGCCTATATTCAGCCATTAGTATTTTATTCATCAGCTGTTGCGGGGGGGGGGGGGGGTAAGAGTAATGCAAATAAACATCGCTGGGTTGCGTAATTTTCAGCTTGATAGAATCATTCTGGTCTTCCTCCGAATTCTTCTTTTTAATTTATTTCTTTATTTATTATTATTATTATTGTTATTACTGTGTAACGGTAAATAGTCGTTTTGGGTTTTACCGTCAGTTGTGTTGCATTTTGCGTAATTTTCGGATAAATTTCGCGCACTTTGCTTTTTATTACGGAAACCCTTGGTTTCTGTTTATTATGGCAAAAAAAAAAAAAAAACCCAAAAAAACACCGTGATTTGTCAGAGGAAAAATAAGCTCATATTATGAATGAGCTAATAATAGAATAAAGGTAGAAAAATTGCCGACGTTAGCACATAAATTATATTTTTTGTGTTTTTTTTTCAAAGTTAGGCTTAGCGACTCAAAGCCGTAGTCCTGTGTGAGGATTCCTTTCGCATACTCTCCGTCCCATGTGTGCGTTTAGGATAACTGTCTCCCGTCCCGAAAGGGTTAGAGATCACTTAAGAAATATTGAATAGACACATCCAATTGCCCTCTTCTATGTCATCAAAATTCAGTTAATTTTTGTTTGTAAAACATTTTATATTCTATTCACAGAAATGCATTCCAGGTTCTAAATGAATCCATATACGAGTAATCATATGTGAGCTCTGATTTGAAATATAGGTGCCATAAAGCATTGAACCAAAGTTTCCAATTCAATGTATAATACGTGAATAACTATGATTCTCATAATTAAGAAAATTAACTTTAATAAAATTGATTTCTTATTACTTGTTCAGGACACATTCTTTCTAGATTTCTTTATACAACTCGGAATTTCGGCAACTCTGTAATTTTATATCTATAATGAACTTCGGATAATTTGTGGAATCATATGTTTACCATTTAATAGTGGTTAAAGCACTGTTATTTCATCAAGTGACCAATGCAAAAGAGATTGTATTGAAAATATCAGTTATACTGTATGGAATCTTGTAATAATAATAAGTTAAATCTGCGATTCTGAACCTGTGGGGAGCACCCCCTAGGGGGCCGCGAGTATACTAGAGGGGGGTCGCAAGAATATCCAAGATAAAATATTTAAAAAAATTTATCAACTGACGGAAAGGAAAGCAAACATACACATATAAAACAAAATACATTTCGACATATTTAATAACTTATTAAAGTAAATTTACTAAATCAAAATTTACTTAATTAAAACATACTAAATTAAAACAAATTTAATAATTATTAGGGACTTCGTTGGGCCTGTCTTTCAGAGCAAACTTTTTTAAAGGAGTCTTAATATTAGAAATAACCAATCTGAATTCTGTTTCTATATTTAGCCGAGATCTGTATTTTGTCTTCATAGAAGCCACAGCAGAAAATCCAGTTTCACAAAGATAGGATGTTAAAAATGGTAATAGAATGCGAAATGCCTTTGTTTTTAGTACAGAGAAATCATACTCTTCTCCTGCCCAAAATTCAAATAGTTATTTATTACTAAATTGTCTTTTAGTTTCGCCACTTGTAGTGAAGTCCATGATTTTTTCTTCCTTATTAATTGAGAGCTGTACTGAAGCTGTACTGAAAACAATTTGTCACGAAACTTCGAGAAAAGCTGATACTGTACATCTTCAGCCATATCACCAATTAGACGAGCAACAGTATCCTTTGAAAGAGGTATGGGCTGCAATTGTTTTGAAAATCTATCTCCAAACATAATTTCTGCAATCTCAATTGCTGCGCTTTGAACCATTGGTGAAGAGCAAATAAGCTCTTCACCAATGGTATGTTTTTTTACATCTGGCTATTTTATATGAAACTTTATAAGATGCATTTAAAGCTTTTTTATTCTCAAAGTTTCTTTAAAAAGTAGTTTTTCATTTTTATATGATTTTGATTTTAATTTGAAGAATTATCTGGGTTTTGTTGTACTTAGTATGAAGCGTTTACAAATGTCGTCGTTTAAGTTTATTAGGTTTCATGCTATCTGCGGCCAACAATTTTGAGCAAATTATACATATGGGCCTTTCTTCATTTAATTCAGTACTGATAAACCCTAAATTTAAGTATTCTTGAGAATATTTTCTTGGTTTTATTTTCGGAACCACGCTCGTCTGTGTATTTGTTGGTGCTTCACTGTCGTCAAATTCTCACTTACTTCCGCATAAAAATTTATCCACGAGTCTGCATAAATCTACTGCCGTTAATATTTAATAATGCAATTAACATGAAAACATATAACATACACATTCACGATAGATTCGATAGCGATAGAAGGATCGCCTCGAATGAGACTGGCAGGAATTTAAACTTGCGTTATCGAACATTTTCCTTCTTTCTATGAGAAAACATTTGCTCTGCGCCTGCTCAAGACGGCATCGGTCGTGTGGATTCCTTTCCACAAACATAACTTTTTTGTTTGTTTGTTTAGTCGTGCTTCTGTTTTATTTTATTATCCGAAAAAATGTATTCCCAGTTTCTAAATTTAGCTCACCCCGTCTAGTTAACTTTCATTAACGAATTTTTCTACTTTCATATTCTTTTAATGTTATCTCCCTGTTTGGCTTTCATTTCAAATATAATATTTAAATTTCCCTCGGAAAATGCCACATGTGGTTTCTCGCCAACGTTGGCTCGCTTTTACTCTTGTTTTGGCAGTTAGTTAAAAATAATTTAAAAACAGAATCCAAAATACTCAATATGCATTATTGTTGTATACATTTTATTGTAAGCGGGGGGCGCGATGAAAATTATGATTGAAAACTGGGCCGCGAATACTGCAAGGTTGAGAAACGCTGAGTTAAATGTAGAGTTTACTTATACTGTTGTAAGTTGGAATCTTTTCCTATTAGTACGATTGCCATTACAAATAATTTTATTGCTTTAATTGTTAAATAATTATTTATTTTTGTATTTGAATTTTATTTAGTCTTCTGACTCCAATTATGTAATTAGGAATTCAATTCAGTTTATTTGTTTTAGTTCATAAAATATGTCTAATCTATCGGTTTCTCTTTGTGTTAAAATGAAATAGAATTTGATGATTGATTAATCTAATACTAAAAATGCATTGATTTTTTTAATTTATTAATTTTTATTTTTAGTTTGTTGATCCTTAATCATCGTTTATATTTTTTTTATTTAAGAAGTTATTTCATAAATATGTACAAAAGTGCGTTGAAAAAATATTCTTAAAACGCCAGCACACATTCTTTTTTATGGAAGTATAGCAGCCTTCTAATATTCACGTTCTATACTTTCTACAACACAGAACCATTAACTAAATGATAGAAAACTATTTTTGCACGGCATTCGTTTTAGGATTAAAACCGTCAAAAACATACAATGGCCCATATTCTATCCTAAGAAAGATTTCATGGAATGTTGTATGCACAGTGTCATAATTGAGGTAAAAGTGAATAGAATATGTGCAAGTTTAAGTATAGTGCGACACCTAGTCATGTGTCTTGACAGTTTGAAATGAGATTGTGACAGGACAGGAATTGATTTTGCTCTGAGTTTGCCTACTTCTTTCACAGTTAACTCATAAGTGTGTATGTACTTGTACGAAGCTTATAAAATGTAAGAGTTGCATGATCAAAGTAATGATGTACCTAGGGCGTTGGTTTTAGACATTATGAAAACCATACTTCTCAAAGAAGTTTTGATTCCAATTTTTATTCAAAAATAACTTTTGTTCTTTTCAATTTTTTTTTCTGCATAATTATTTATATTCTCCATTGTTTCTCGAGGGCATAAAGCTTATAATTTATTTCATGCAGTGAGTTTTTAAAAATATTTGTTTGAAAACAAACATTTTTCTCTATACTGTAACTCAAGATCTCATTCTATTTACTGTTTAGTGATGCGAATACTATTCTTTTTAAATTTCTATTTAAAGCTTTTCTAAAGCTATTTTCAAGAGATTGCAAAAAAAGTGAAATCTATACATTTTAAAAGTATTTTTATAAGTTTTTGTTTACAGAATTTAAAATTTCCACGGCTGCGTTCTTAATTTTAATATATTTTTTCTGTAAGACCAATTGATAACAGCGACATAAATATGCTTATGTATTTACAATAGGGTATTTCGTTTAAATCTATTATATTTAGGTTGCAAAGCTAAAAGAAACTATTATTCTTTATCAAAAGCTAAGCCTTTTTTTCTCGTAGAACAAAACAACTCAATGTTCGGTTTATTATTTTTTTTAGTCCCACTCAGATTCCGTTACAGATACATGAATTACATCTTATTAGTGGATTTTTTTTTTGTTCATGGTTCTGGAAAATGTACTTAGATAGCCTGAGGTAATATATTTTTAATGAGGTCTTTCGCCAAAAGACAAAATAATTCTTTCATTAAAGCCTTCTTTCGACAAACAATATGTCGGTTCGAGCAGACGATATTTTAAGAGTATCAGTGAAGACTAGTGGTGCATGTTATAAGTAGATATGAGTTTCACAAGAACATATGTCTGCTAGAAACGAAATGAAGAATTTTTTTTTCTTACGTGTAGGGAAAAAACTTAAATTTTTTTTGCATGAAGAATTTTTCATTATTCGGAAAAAGTAAAAGTTAGAAGATCATGCTATTCCTATTGTATTATTGAAAATGCTTTTTTTTACCAGAAACAAGGGATTCGAAAGGATATGAAATTACTTTTTCAATAAAGCTGTCGAATTTTTCTTTCAAATATAAAATTGCTGGAGATATATTCGGTATGTTATATTTATGATATGTTTTAGTTAAAAAACAAATTTTGACCTGTGATACAAGGATGTAGCAGCTGTTGATTGATTCAGATTCCATTAAAAAAATAAGCGGATTAAATGGAATTTATTAGAATTATTTAAAAAAGTTGTAAGAAATAATTAAGCTTTTTCATATGAAAACTGTTAGGATAATTTTTCAGCTCAATTTTGACAAGTTTTTGTTATTTTTAATCTTTAGCAATGATATAATAAATAAAAAATCTACTTGATAATTTTAACCGAATTTTAAGAAAAAAACTGAAATCTCTTAGATATTTTATTCTATTTCTTAAATAATGATTAAAATTTAAACATTGAATAAAGTTAATCGTGCGAAAATCATATTATTTCATTGGATATGCTGGATATAACATTTAATTAGTGATATTCTATATAGAAATAATTAACTATAAACGTTTATTAAAACTAATTAATTTATCTGCTAAGTGAATTTAACAGCCAAAGTAAAAACGTGGATAAAAAAATCCAAATAAATAATGGATTAATTACATTGTTAAAAAATCTTTGAACTGGTAAAGACTGTAGTTAAAGAATTTTTCCTAAATGATTTGTTTTTAGATAAAATCAAATCCAAAGTAAATTTGATTAATGAGAAGCGGATTTCGTCAATAATTTAAAACTTTTATTGCTAATTTTTGAGTAGAATATAGGTGTAAATAATAATAAAAAAACATTTCAAGAGACTTATCATTGTTAAGATGAAAAAAGTCACCTCCTATGCAAAATAATATAAACCTATGCAAATCCATAACTTTACTATTTATTCATAAAAAAAGCTACATTATGATATAATACATCTGAAATATAAATAATTGTAAAAGAAGTTTATAAAGAGTTTAAGTTTTGGTTAAAATTTAATATTAGATGAATATTTCATGATACTTCTTGTTTTATTTTGAAAGAAAAGTGGAAATGTGAGCAATTGTAACGATGAGAAGAAAACATACTATATGTAAACAAATCGAATAGATAGTCACTATAAAAATTGTTTCCTAAATTTTTCTAGCACAAAATAAATACTTCCTATAATGTCTTGGCTCCATAATCTGACATGATTTTCTCAAGGTTGCATTTAGTATCGGTTCAAGTATAGTAAGACACACCGTTTTCCCATAGAATGGATATTTTGCTTTGTACCATCATCCTTCTACTTGCCAGCCATTGTTGTTTTATTTTATACCGGTATTTTTTCAGAAAGATCAGACCACTCCATTAGCTTGGCGCGCAACAACAGATTTTTTGCTTTTTCATGTTGAGAGATATGACAAATATGTTATATTTGCCATAGATTTCTTATTTTAATTTTTCGCAGATTTATAACAATCTATAGGAATAAGAATTAAGAACAAATAGCTGTGCTCTTCACTCGTTCCTTGTATACTTAAAGAATGAGTCGCATTTTTTTAAATTTAATTTTGTAATATAATAAAAAAACGATTATTCACTTGGATATCTTCCTGTTTAACAATTTATTTTCTAAATTTCATATAAATATATAATTGTGGTGATGAAATCGATTTTATTAAATCGATTTATTAGGTTGTGCTTTACAGTTCTGATGTTCTCTTGATGACAACATAATGCTTTGTCCCATTTGGTCAAAAGATCAATAATTTTAGCGTACGAATTATTTACTAAAATTTAGTTATCTCACCTAATACTTTTTTGAACAATAATTTATCATATGCACTAATCAGTGACGTAGCACTCCGGGGATAATATGATTTTTCATTCTTATTATCATCAGTAGTTTTTGCAGGAACAAATGGCATCTTGCATATGGCATCCCTTCTTCGTCCCCTCAAGATATCTCTCTTCAGAACGTGGCGTAAAAAACTTTCAAACGTGGCGCAATTATACTTTCTCTCCTAAATCTAGAAACTGGAGCATCTGTACTTCTCTTACCCAGATCATTAAACCACTGTTACTGATAATGAAAGAGTGCTGATATTTTGATTGATTGAAATGATTTATAACACAACTTATGCAGATTTACATACCTTGTTTTACTTGGTATGTATACCTGGTTTTCATCCAATGAAATGTTTACCAGGTATGTAGATCCATTTTGCATGTTACATGCAAGAGTTGCATCCTCGTTTGCACATGGATAATAGACTTAATAGACTATTGCTCACGGATAATAGACTTAACAGACTGTTGCTCACGGATAATAGACTTCGAAGTTTGAGAAAACCTACAAATCTTATAACTTTAAACGAGCAATCTTGTATGTATATAAATATATTTCGTGTATCTCGGAAACGACTCTAATGATTTAGATCAAATTTATATTTAGATAAGGGTTTGCTTTTTAAGTTTATCTATATAGGCACCTTTCCTGAAAAAACGAGATTTTACATACACACAAATAAAAAACAACAACATTCTTTTTGTAACTAACTATTAGGGACTTTTTATATCTACTCTCATGCTGACAGTGTCATATAATACCATATAGTAAATCTTTGTGGTACTTGTATTGTGTAGCGATCTGATTTCACCATGGTAAAACTGAGTGCGAGTTCAAAAATATAATGATAGATAAACTGTAAAATGAATAATGTAATAGAGCAGATTTTTTCCAAAAACATGTTAAACTAAGTGCATTTAAGATTTTTTTTATTTAAATGAAAAGTTCATAGGTAGATTATATTGAAAAATATTCATTTGTAGTCAGTATGTGATTCGTATCTAAATATTTTCTCTAAAAATACAAAATTTTATTTAAAAAAAAGCCGAGTGAAGCTAGGTTTACCGTGTATTTAATCTAATATACCAAATATATATATTTTTAACTCATTATGTTTTTTACTATATTCAAAGAGAAAAAGTTACATAATTAAATTTTTATCTCTAAATTATGTTTATTTATCAAATATAGTTGTCTAATTTTTCATGGATTGCTTTTTTTCCTCTTTAACCGTTTTTTAATGAGGATATAATAAATCCAATCCAAATCTTGTTTTTAAATGAAAAACGAAATCCTTTTTCTTTCCAAGATACATGCCTTCAAGATTAATTTCGCACATTTAAGCTCTCTTTACCGTCAAAGGAAGGGAAATTAACAAGAATTGTATAATTTACCTACGGTGAAAAAACGAAGATGTGCCTTTACCAAGGCAATCGGAAAAAAAGCACAGTGTATAGTTTAACTAATCTCGGAAGTCCTTAACTAAACAACCCGCATCGTTGACCAATGAGAATAATCGGTCTAGACCAGCATAATCTTAGAAGGTTTTCTGCTAAAGCTTACTTAATAGACTTGAGCTGATTATAGGAAATAAATAGCTCTTCTAGGAAGAAAAACAGCGAAAATACCTATTTACCGGAGATTTTGAAACATGGAAGAGACGTTTACTCTTTTTGGGAGATTCCTTGATAATATGCAGCATTAATTTCGAGGATTAATCTGTCTGTTTTATTGTGTGCAAATTTGTTACCATTTTGCTTAAACATCAGGTGTTAGAAACTTATTTATTAAAGAGATAAATGGATAAAAACAAAGTGGTAATCGAAAGAGTCACAAAAGTTCTAAAGGTATTAAATGAGTTAATTTGATTCTTAGAATTTGGATTATTCTTAAATAAGAACAACCATGAATTTGGGTACACAAATATAAAAAAAGAAATTATGAAATCAGGTATTATGTCTTCCTGATTTAATGACTGTGAGAATCAGAAAAGAGTTTGGTAATTTGAAAACTGAAAAATTCGTGAAGAATAGTTTAATAATAAGGTATTTGTTTATTGAAAATAATAAAAATGCCTTTTGACTTTTCAAGTAAAAGGCCATAAATAAAGTTTTATACATCATAAAAAAACTAATTAGAATACAACTATGAATAAAAATTGAAAATTTGTAAATATTGCGAATTAGGAGAAATTTTCACGCTATATCAATTTACAGAAAGTTATTATTTATTAAATTATGAAATAAATTTTCAGAAATTAATCATTCGTTTATTAAAATATGAAAGAATTATCTAAAATAGTTAAATAAAAATATATAATACAAAAATCTGTTTAAACCTTCTGAAATAAAAACTTGGAACCGGCATGCTGAAGATTTGATAAGGGCAAAGAGCGAATCCGAAAAAGAGTGCTATCAATAAATTAACAGCAAAGTAATTAACATTAATTTATATTTTTGTAACAACAACAAATGATTACAAATGATTTATCCTTATGATATTGATCTTCTTAATATTGTCAAATCAATAAATTTTTATATCAAGAGATATTTGTTGGACCTTTTGATTTTAAAAGTTTTCTTAATTTTTATTATATGAAAAGAAAACACATTCAATGCACTGATCTATTTATTATTCCAAAGGGCATGTCCCGGCATGAAAGGCTATTGTGCAAGAGACTGTGCTACCTGAGACGTAAGAAAGAAACCATTTAATATCAATAAAATGTATTACATAAATTATTGCGACTTTCATTAGGTTGAGAATAATGAAACCGTTTTTCTGATTAGAAATAGATGAAATAAAAAAAAATGGAAATAATTTTGTTAACAATACGTCCTAAAGCAGTTTGTTATATTGAGAAATTAATAGTAAAAACTACGTAATAAATTAAACTACGTAATTATAACATATTCATAAATTGAATATGTTATAATTTTTATCTAATTGCATCACCACTTGTAAATAAAAACTGATAAAATATTTATCACAATTTCGGTTTGCACTGATAAAATATTTATTTTTTATAATAAATTTAATTTTAATCAAGGCTCTTTTCATAATTATGTTATCTCCTCTTTATTGAGAATATATATTATTATCTTTTTCTAAGGAAATAATCTTAAATTTATTTTTATGCCCTTCTAAAAATTTAGAAGTTTTATTTTTATTATAGGAAAAGAAAAATCTTTCAGAAACGAGTTCTATTTAATCATTCAAAGGGTGAGACTTTACTATACAAGCATGAAAGGTCCTGAAGCCCGGTGGCGAAGTGGTAGCACTTTTCGCTCCCAACGCACAGGTCTGAGGTTCGATCCTCGGGCTGGGCAAGGTTGACTCAGCCTTTCATCACTTCAGTGGGTCGATAAACTGAGGACCAAGAATGCTTGGGAACTAAACACTGGGGGGTCCGCGTTAGGCTGACCACCTAACCGGGGCATATGCCTTACACCCCAGGGCCCTGGGTCAAGAAAGCAGATTTGGGCACTGTAGGCCTTGGCCCACATGGGCTGTCGTGCCACTGAATTTAGTATGAAAGTCCTAGATATGCTATTACAAAATATAAGTTTTTAAGAGATAATTATAAAATATTTTTAAAAAAAATACTTTAATAGAGTATATTTGATGTAAAAAGTTTTAAAATAAATGCCACCGAATTGCACCCACTTCGATATTAAACATAAGGAGTAGTGCCGTTGATAATTTCTAGAATAATAATTAGATTTCTGAAGGTGGTTGTCACTGAACTTCTCAACAAAACTTGCCACACGTTTCTGAAATAATCTCAAGTAAAAAGCGTATAAACGTCTATCTGTCATAATAGCATTGTATCAAAATTTATTCGCTATTTGGAAGTATTTTTACAAAGCATTTTACAATGCATTTTCCCTAAATTAATCCTAAGTCAGTTAAATGGATATACATGGAAAGAGTTATTGAAAGAAAATTACATCTTAAAGTCTACATCACAATATATAGTATATCTATACAATACAGAATATATTTGATGTAAAATAATGAATTCATAATATTTGATGATTCTGTGTTTCTGATATCTTTGTATTATCTAGAAAATTATTTGGAATTTTTTTTTATTTATTTGAATTAATAAGTTGAATTTCTAAGAACCTTGTATTAAATGGAGTTTTTGATTTTCACTGGGTATCGTTTATTTCCTGATACGTGTTATTGAAGATACTACATTCATCTGTGTATTATCGTTAATCTAACCACAAACATATTAATTATTAATAAATATCAATGAATTTAATCCTGATTTGTTCCTGTTATCCATATATGAAAAGTTGCAATAACAATTTTCGAAACAAATGCTCGAAGTAAAATGGATTAAAATTATCATAACTACTTATGATTAGATAACACTTAAACGACAATTTTTGTTAGGCATTTAATATGCTAACAAATAAGAAATTAATTTTAGTATTGATCTTGAATTTTTTTTATGATGGTATAGATTTATGGAAATAAAAATAACAACAATAGGCAACTTCGTAGGAGTTGATATTGATACGAAAACTGTTAGAATATACTTTGTACTATTACTTTTTAAATTAAAGGTGCTGAATTGAATTTCTTTGCAAAAGTAGAGTTATTATTTTTACTGGCAATACAAAAAGTTGAAATTGTATTTATATTTGAAAACTGTTTAACTTTAGAAATTTATGTTGTGAATATTTAGTGTAGAATATGAAATACATTGAATTATTGTAATATTATTTTCCTGGCTATTACTATTTTTACCATAGATAAAATTCATTCAAATACTTAACAACTACGTTTCTTCGAAATTAAATAAAATTTCAAAAATTATTATATAAGGAATCCCAAAAATATTTGTATTTTATTTTAAAATATATTTAATTTCATAACATATTTTAATTTCAATTAATAATTTATTTAAAGTAAACCTCAGTAAACCTAAAAACAAGACAGTTTAATTGCATTCTGAAAACAATAAGCATTATAATGCATACACAAAGTTAATTATATGTAATTGAATACTTTTAATTCATTTTTTTAAAATCTGAATCTCTTAATTTTACCCTTTATTTCCGAATTACTTTACCATAAATTTTTCAGATTTATTTTTGAACTATTAATTAAGTTTCGATACAGAATAAACTCAGGATGAAGGAAAAAAACTTTTTAATTGATTAAAATAATTTAATTAATTATAAAACATTTTTAATGTCATTTTTAGATGATACGTACTGTCTTTTATTAGAAAACACTTTTCGTGTTCTTTCAAATACTGATCGAAAAAACAGTCATATTGTGTAGATATCAGCTGGATTTAACCAGTAATGTAAAGTACTGTCGATAAATAAGCAGTTAAACCCAAAAATAAAATGATACTTAGAAACAAATGATTATTATACAAATAAATAACTGTTTAAACAATTTTGTGTCCTTCAATTAGCTTCTAAGCGAAGTAATATATTTAAAGAATTAAATTCTTATTCTTATACGGCTTAAGCACTTCATTCGTTTCCACATCATTTGTTTTACAAGTTCAACGAAATTTATACGCAACAAATATCAGTACAATAACCAGCTAATTCGATCACTACCGAATTTGATTCGAAAATTCCGATACCCCCCCCCCCCATTCTACTCCAACAGATAACACATTTCGAAATCAGAAGCATAAAATGAAAATGAAAACTTAACAATGCATGCATAATTAAGCAGATCATACATCACTGGATTTAATAACAAACCACCACAATGTATTCGTTTGAAATCATTTCTCAGACAGAAAATAAGAAGAAAAGATTTTCTTGTTTCTCTACGAGCGCAAGTGGATCAAAATTCGCTCTCTTAATCAGATGAAGGGAAGGGAGTGAAAATTTATCCCCTTAAATTCTCCAAAGCATTCTGGGAAATAAGAAGACTTAAAACCGTGATAAACCGCTGCTAAACTATCTTTTGCTTGCACAGGATTTATGTTGGGGCTGGCAGGTTTGTTTAATTAGCAGCGTCGTAGAAAATGCATCAGGAAAAGAGATTTATGAAGCTTTTCCGAAATATTTACTGGGTTTTAATTCATTGTTTTACTGGAAAATGAGAAAGAAGAAAATTGTTCATCGAAATAAGGCCCAGAGAAGGCCTTAGGGAATTTAATTTTATATTTTTACTACGGGAATATAATACACATCGTTCCCCTCTTTTGGAATGGGTTGATTTCGTTTGAATTTGATTTAACTCGCTGATTCAATTTAGATGGAGCTGAAATACAATTTAAAACAATAACTTTATTGTTGTTTTATTATGTCTCGAAAGTGATAAATTTATTTTATTGTGACAGATGGATATATAACGCAAGAGTTTGATAAGCTCTCGCAAGTGAAATGAAGTTTAAACATTTACTTCAAATCATTAATTAAGATATAAAATAAATTCATCACAATGAATTTAGAACAACTAATTTAATACTATGTATTTTCTTATCGTTACGAAAGTCATCAAATATGTATAAATTTGTTTAATCTCATAAGCATAATTCTCTCTGATTCTCTGAAAAGAGTATTTTCAAATCAAATTATATCACACATTCTAGACGTATTTTTTTATAGTCTTATGCCTCTGCCATACACATGAGTGTTTCTAAAGGAGTTAAATCATATGAATTCCTAATGCTACTGAAAATTTAGTAATCTATTGAAATAATATGTTGACTGTCCATTAATGTGATTTTATTTTCTGATTTTTCATGTAATTTATTTATATAATAATCAAAATATTTCTTCTTTAGCATTATCTAAAGGAAGAAGAACACTCGATATATATTTGACAAACGCAATAAAAACGGTTTAAATATGATAGGAAAAATAATATGCATTATTTAAAATATTTTTAAGAGTTGCCAGCATTCAGCAAAAATTTCCTGACGATCAGATTGGCATAATTAGAAAAATAATTGTTTTAAATTTTAAAATGATGTCAAAATTTGTTATGCGGAATTAATATTTTCGTAATTCAGATTTGTCATTTTTATCTATTGGCATATCAATGAATTTTAAAATTGATTGAATTCTAGTTAAAAGTTCCCATAAAAAATCTTTCCAAAGGTATAAATGAAAAAATATGTTTGTATTAAATTCAATAGTTATAGATCCAAGAACTGGTCTGTTGAATGCCAACCTCTCTCATATACACACGCACACTTTCACATATACTCGCACATATTCTTTATTGTTCCTAAAGATTTCATAGAAAATGTTATTAATGGCCATCTTGAATGTGGAATTCTAGACTTGCATTCATTATTGCTCCCTGGTGGGAATTCATCATAAACAAGTTCGAGGTGCAATCCGTTTGATATTTTGTAGGTACAAAATGCTAGTAGAAACTAATCAAGCTGTTAGTTTACAGTTGCATATCCATATAGAACATATGTCACAAAAAAAACCTCACAATTTAATGTTACAATGAATTTTACAGCAAACACTGTAACTTATTAGTTAGTTGCGTATCATTTGTTATCATATGCCCATGATTAAAGACAATAAATTATCGGAAAAGTACACTGCATGACATACATTTTATCCAATTTATATTTTTCATCTGGCTGCAGCTATTTATTTTACCAAATGTTGCCAATTAAAATTAGAGGATTACAACACGAGCTTGTTCGGAAGAATTTTTTTTTCAATCAATAAAATACTACTATTATTAAGAGTCTTATAATGGACTTCTGACACCACAGCTATCTATTAGGGAAATTTCCTACAGCATAGAATAATTTTGACAGAGCAATTTCCAAACTTCATTTGGGCGCAATTAATATATAATTTATATTCCTTTCTTATCTATTAATCCATGTGCAATCTTTAGAAATATTGTTAATGAATCAAATTAAGAATAATTAATAGAATACAAATTAATAAGAATAATAAATTAAAATAAAAAATACTGTGATTAATTGAGCAGAGCATTATCGCTTATCTTAAAATGATACGAAAAGAGATAAGATGATGTACTATTTGATTTCCTATCGAAATTTATATTTAAAAGTTTCCCAAAACGCCCCAAAAGTTTTAACCCTAGGAGAATAATTTTATAAATGAAGATATTCATCATCATGCCAACTAAATATGAGGCTATTTTTTAGTACAAGACATACATTCAATAATCACTGTAATTCTGTTAGTTTTTTAAAAAGCAAATAATTTTCTTTCAATAATAGGCGTTTTCATCAAAATTAAATAATTATTGAACTAAATGTTTTTAATTGAAAATATTTTTTTTTTGTTCCCGGTATACGATCGGAAGTGAAAGAATTGATTACGAACCACTATTGCCAAGTCTCATAATTAAAATTATTTTTAAAAGCCCAAATGAATTTTTGCTTTCTTGAGTTATAATGTAAGTAGGATTCAGAACACAAGATTTCAGTCTGGGGTTTTATTGTTAAAAAAGCATAGACAGAAATATCTTACTAAATTATTCTTATATGTAATTTATGCAATAATTGCATTCCATACTTTTTATGTGCTTTGAATCTGTTATATTAAATTTAATTACAAAATTATTAGCAATAAAAAATTAAGATGTTAAAATAAAGTACTATCAATCAAAATTAAAAACAGTAATCAAAACCAAGTTAAAGTAGATTTAATTTAATTTTTTAAAAAATGCTTTAAAACTTGCAAAGCACAAATAAATTTTCTTGTTTATTATCTTAATTTCCTTGTTTTTAAAACGAATTACTTTTTGAAAAGTGCTGATAAAATATTAACTTTCAGCATAATACTTTTTTGAAACTGCATAACTTTAGGATTAAATGGAAAACTTTTTAAGAAATAAATTTCTTTATTTTTAAATTTTCACTCGATATTAAACGCCAGTCTTTTAAAGAGAGATTAAAACTAATTATATGTAAAATAATCCATGAATGTCACTTGTATAAAACAGCTAAAACAAACTTACCAATGAAAGAAAGTGTTGATTGAAAAATGAATAAATTAAGCAAATAATCCAAAAGTTAATGATAATTATTAATTTCGTAACAACTATGTCTTGAAATTTTCTCTTTTGAAATAACTGGTGCATTATTAATTATTAATCTTAAAATGACCGTAAAAACAAAGAATTATAACATTAAAAATATATTAGTTATTGAAAGAACATACGAATTTCTAAAATGTCGAATTAAATGCGGCAGATTATTTTTATTATTTTATTACAATTATTTTTACAATGTCTAGCAATGAAAGATTTTTATATTTCTCTTAGAATTACAGAACTAAGATTTTGAAGCAATATAACTTCTCTCTTTAATGTTTATTAAAATCTACGGATGATGAATGTTTGAAATATTTTGCGAAAAATCTTTGTCTTCTTAATTAATTGCAAAATCATTTCATCCTCTTAAATCAGCTTCTTTATCATCAGTATAATCTAGCTATTTTGAAAAAGATATATTTAATGCAGATGCATTTATTATGATTGAAAATTTATAGTGAAAGGAATATACATTATTATGCTTGAAATGACTTACTATGAAATGATTTAGTTATTTACGGAAAGTTTAAATTAATTAAATAATTATTTTATAGTAAAATTGTTTATTAAGAAGATATATTTTCGGAAATATACAAAATGAAATAGCATCTTTAAGGGAATTCTGAAAACTTTCAACACTTATTCAGTAAGGATGTACCCTAAAACTCAAAACTTTATATAAACTTTGTTCTAAAATGGTCTCTTAATTACTGATCCAATTTACACTTTTTGAATTGATTAATTCTACAACCGCTATATAAAACTGATGATTTCAACATTTTCTCACTCACCAATGAAGGGATAAAAATTCCTAATGCTTACAACATTCTTTAAAAGATATCTAAGATTCCCTTTCCTAAGTAGATACGTGGCAAAGAAATACCTAATAAATCTGATATTAAAATCCCTGAAGGGAAAAATTTCTTTCTTCTGCTCTTGTGCCGTGATGTAGATTGACGTATCCTTTATGATCGTTTGTTTCTCATATAAATTATGCTATTCTGGATTAAATAAGGTAAAATTAAGTGATTAATAAAGTGAATTAATTTCTCTAAATATTTCTTCTACTCGGTCACGCAACTTCTAAGATATATAAGAGGATATATAGATAGAAAGGGATCATAATATCCGAATTAAGCAAACAATTAATTTATTAAGTCTATATATAATTAAACATTTTAATAGTTACACTATTTAAAGAAATGGGATAAGATGGGAACGTCAGACATAGTTAAGCCTAAAAGGGTTACGTAAAAGGGAGCACATCCGACCTCACTCGTCCCTCGCCGTCGGAAGAATCGAGTGCTAATCCTTTAGGAGCCTTCCTCATCACAAGACATGATTGGCGTCGCCATCTTTTACAATCGAAATCAATTAAATACTTCAATCAATTACCATCCCTAAAACATGTTTACAGCTAATATCACTTCCTGCATATATATATATATATATAATTTGTCATTTATTTATTTAAACTTTTCTTAGAACAAAACGGATAATTGCAACAAATAGCGATAACTTCCATTTTGTTTTTCAACGGAAAAGGTTGGATCTTTCAATTTTCTGTTTCAATGCTTTCGGGTGAAGTTAAGGGGATGTTAAAAAAATCTCTTCCTGAAGAAGTTTTTATTTCATTACTGTACATTCTTTTGTTTTTGTTCATTTTTTTGTCAATTAATTATAAATATATATTTATTCGTAGTTCAATTCGTTAATTTATTCTAGTGGAGATTTTATTAATTTATTTTATGTCAGCTTTTTTTAATATTATAATTTTCAACGTTTAGAAAAATTTTGCATTTTTTATATTGAGAAAACTTCGGAAAGGAAACTATTATGTGTGGTTGTTTTTATTTCCTTTATTTTTTCAGTTTCTGTTTACTCTGTAGAGACTCAGAAGGATGTTCCAGCGTTCTTTACTCCATTCATGTTTTCCTCCTCTACACCCATAAGAATTCAGTTAATAAAAATATTTTTTTTTTCGACAAGAAATCACAAGGGACATGCTGTAATATCTCAAGCGAGTTCGTAGAAGATTAATTCAGTTCAAATTAAAAAGGAGAGAATTAAAACGTTCATTTCCTTAAAACATCTCATCAATTGAAAATATTAGTTAAATTAAGCAAATAATGACTATTTGCCTTCTTTGTCTATTGTCATTTTTATCTTGAAAACTTAAATGTATTAGTCTTTCTTTGATAAAATCATTGCATAACACAAATAAGTTTCATTGTTTTGAAACTGTCGATGATCTAGTATCCTTGTGGTCGAATCTCAGTACTGAAACTAGAGGGGGAGTGCCGAGGTAGTAGATTTCATTTAACTAAAGGTCTATCGTACATAAAAATATATAGAATTACTTAATCGAAATAAAAGGACAAGAGCCTTTCTTTGTTTAATTCCTTAATGTTCATAACTTTTTCTTCAAAAATGCAGAGAACCATCACGATAAATAAATGGAGTAGAATAAAAAATAAATATGATTACCCAATAGAACTAAAATATAGCTGTATTCTTATTTTGGCAATGGACAAATAAAAATTAATTTGAATGCATGCTATAAAATATTTCTACATGTTTTTGTAATATGGAAAGTTTATTATATTCCTTTATTTTCTTTATTAGTTCTTGATATTACATTTCTTTAAAATTTTTCATTTGTTACCATAATAGCTTCAGGATATTTTCCTTGAGCCTCCTCAAGTTGCATACTAATCCGCAAAATGTATTTCTTAAAAAGTTTATAATAAAATTGTTTTTTAATTATACATCCAGACGATCTACTTCAAATGATCTAATATTCATAAAATAAAAGTGTAAGTAGAAAAATATTATTGAAAGACAACAGAATATATATCTCCTACAGAATCCTAATAGTACACGTATAATATATAATGTTGTATCATATTAAACATTGTTCGTTCAATATCTTGTAAACAATATCACACAATATTGTGCAAGAGGTTGTGCTACCTGAGAACTCGAAAAGAAACTATTTAATATAAATAAAATATATTGCATAGATTATTACAATTTTCTTCAGGTTTATAATGCTAAAACCATATTCTTAACGGAAAATATCTAAAAAAAATGGAAATAATTTTGTTAACTATCATTCCTAAATCAATTTGTTAAATTAAGAGATTAATATTAAAAGCTACTTTAATTTGAAAAAAAAACTGATTTATGAGTTAAACATGATTATAATTTTTATCTAATTAAATAGCTACTTTTAAATAAAAACTGATATTTAAATATCAGAATTTCGTTTTGCAATTTTTATTGCTTACTATAAATTAAATTTTAATCAAAGCTCGCTTCTTAATTATGTTATCTTTTATCTATTGAGTAATTTTACTATCTGAGGAAATAATCATAAATTTTATTTTTATGTCTGTCTAAAACTTTTAAAGCTATCGAAGTATGTCTTTCGAAGAAAGAAAAAGGAAAATGAAATATATTTAATGTTAAGCATGTTCGTGATTGTTAATTTATGACAAAACATAAAAATAATTATGTGGTTTCTCTTAGGAATGTTATTTAATGTTTATATATAATGCTACCAATTTTATTTAATTAAAAATAATTTATGTAGTCATTAAACCTTTCGAAATATGCATGAGGGAATTAAAGTTTTTTATTTAATTTGCGTGATGGTTACGTTTGCATTTCCATTTAATTTACAAATAAGATTTTATCGCAAATAGTTGTTTAAATAATGAAAAAAAAAATAAACAAGTTTTCAATTGGTTTTGTACACAAATCTATTTCTATTTTAGGAAAAAAATGACGTCCTTAACAAGTTTTGCTTAGATCTTTTGAGATTAACTTTATAGAATTTATACTATGATATCTGTTTTAGGATAATAAATTTCATAAATATGAATGCTTCCTAATCGTAAGAATTACAGAAGAATGAAGCGCTAATATTTTTTTTTCAAAATTTCCCATTAAACAAAAGATATTTTTGTTAAAATTGCTTTGAGAAAAATTATATAAAAATTATGTAAAGCAGATTATACAGTTATATTGCAAATTTTTGAATAAAAGATATTTTTTTCTAATTAAATATGTACAATTTTTTTTCATGACGAATTAAGTACTATTTTCGTTAAATAAAGCAATTTAGGTTGTTGTTTTTTTCTTCCAAAATAAGATCAAATTTATACTAAAAACAGCAGTTAAAACTTTTCGGTTTTATATTTCTGTAAATTTTATATTTGAATATGCGATTTAGTTAACTAAACTCAAAATTAGTTATTCAACCGTAACGGTTTTGGTTTGTATTGATGACTAAAGAATTTAAATTTCAACTAAATTTAAAAGTATAATGATAAAATCCGGATCCTTATCCGTATTCTTTCAGCACAAGAGTGACGCGTGCTTTTTTTTTCTGCTTCTTTTTTTCAAACATAGGCAGATATTTGTCCCAAGAATGGAGTTGATGAAAGCATCAATAAAATTTTTTATTATTTAGAAGTGTGATAATTTGATTAGAGAAAAATGTTATTTTATTTTTAAATATGTATCAATTTTAAAATTATATATCAAGTTCATAAGACTATTGCAAAAAAAAATTAATTTTGCTTTCACAGATTTCAAGTTATCATATCATATATATGATAATTACAGCCAGGGTAGGTATCGAAAGTTATCATATATATGATATGATAACTTTCGATACCTACCCTGGCTGTTTGTGTTCATTCCCATTTTCTTCTCTGTGCTTCTTCGGGCAATAACTTCCTACGACCCAGCCGTTTATTGGCCAGACAGGAGAATCGGGTACATGACGGACATTCGCACCAAGTTTTATCTTTTTGTTGGCGATAAGTTGCCAAATATGAGAACAATTTTATTTATCATTTTCTAATTACTCTAAAAGCGGAAAATTGCTGCCTCAAAAGCCAATCGTCATTTTTCTGCCCGTGTATTTTCAGGCTTCTAAAACCCCAAACAAAAACAACATCATGTTCTCATATGATGATATAGATAAAATAGTGTGAAACTTTTCTTAATCTTACAAAAAGATAGTAATGATGATCGTAACGATGTAAAATAGATCTTTTAATTCCTTGATAGTTTTTCTAATGAGATCACAATTCATCGGTTATCACTGATAGGAGTTTTCTGCACTTATTTTAGTCAATCCCTGGGAATTATGGGATATTTTCGAAATTAAAAAAAAATCTGTTTAATCCATATTCGTGCTCATTTTTATAAACGAAGCTGCAGCCATTTTTAGTTGGTGTAACCCTTTTGATGAAATTAAACCTTTCAAGTAATTTAAAGAATGTGATGTAATACGTTAAAATGAATTTCTATAACAAAATAGATTTTTAAATGTGATTTCAAATCAAAGTTAACCAAAAAAAATTCTTTTTATAGCGATGAAATACTAAACAAACTCATTGGTTAGTTGGTTGGACTATTTTGAACGAAATCTTATTGTTTCTATATAAAGATATAGCGATGAAAAGAAATTGTAGATATATTTTATGGGCCTTTTTTGACAATGATAAGTCGAAACTTCCTATATCTCTGATTTCAGAAAGATGCATTCCTTTGGGACTTAAGTTTGGTCTTTTTGGAAGGAAAAAATGAAACCCAAAATACAAAACTGCCAAACTAAGCAATGAATGTTTGACTATATAAGCTTTTATTTGAAAAATTCTTTCATGGATTGAATTTCCAGCTGTGTTCTTTTTAAAAATCTTCTTGAACATTTTTATTTGCTCATCCTTTATGCATCTTTGCCTGTGCATATTATATATTTAATATTTTCCTTTAAGAATGATAATGTGAAATTGTTTTTTAATCATAAGGTGTGGGGGACTTTGAGGGGTTCAGTAAAAAGTCCGAATTGCTATAACAGTTATTTATCTACAGGTTACGTTACACACAGACAATTTATATGCACATGTTTGGAATAATTTTCAGATATTATATAAGGGCATGCTACACATGCCATCTCTAGATCTGAACTGAACCATCGCACAATCAGGCATCAGAGGGCGTTGTCTTTGACGTCATCATAGTCAGTTATGGCTTGTGTTACAAAAACGGATAGAAGGGAAATTTATTTTTTCGGAACTTTAATTTAAATCAAAATTATAGTTCTGAAATAATAAAGTATTGAACTTGAATATAAAAGTTCATTTAAAAAAATTAATATTTAATTAAAAAAATTATTTTATTTGTAAAGTAAGTTAAAATAATTGAAATGCCTTTAATCTAATATTGCTATTAATGTTAATCAAAATATTTGTAATAGATTTAGCATTATTATAGGATATTTTCATCTTTTTTAGAAAATGATAACAAAACGTTATTATCTATTCTATCATGAAAACTGACAGCTAGATTAGGCGCAAAGTGAATTAATTTAAAAACCAAAAAAGAAACTTATTCTGCTATTTAGATCAATTACTAACGAGGAAAATATATAAAACTATTAATTTAATAGTTTAATAAGAAGTGTATGTTAAATATGCCAATGAGACATGAAATCCATGATTTCTAAAATATTTATTCATGTATTAAGAAAATATTTAATGGAAAAGGAATCTTTAATTAAATTTTTTAGAGATTATTAATTTATTGAAATTTTAGTATAAAATCTAGAAGAAAACATCCAAATTTTCAGCATATGTTGAAAGAGTGTTTCATGGATTTTTTTATAATAAAGAATTTTGTAATTTTCAGAAAACAATAAATAAATAAATAAACTTGTACGTTATATGAAATAAATATTTTTATTTTGTTCCTTTTTTTAAGGAAATTTAATGGAGGCAAGTTGTCCTCTTTAACTAGTGCTTAAAATACACATAGGAACAAACTTTAAAATGGAGAAATGATTTAAATGACATAAGGAATTATAATTTATAATATTTGAATCCTTAAATGTATTTTTAATAAAATTAATAAGTTTACATTTATATTTACAGTTCCCTGATCCTACTTCAAATTTTTAATCGTATATTATTGATATTTTAATATTTAAAAAAGAAAAAAAATCCATTCTTCAGACCGGAACCGACAGAGTAATGAAACTTTGAATTTCATTATTTTAGGCCAATGTATGTCCATTGCTTTCTTGATTAGTTCGTTGATTTTCGAATTTCCTCTAAATGGTTATTAAAAGCGTCTACAAATTATTTTAAATAACGATAGGGAAATCATCATAATTCTGTTATTTTCATTCGCAGAAACATGGAATATTTTTTTGCTTGAAATGCTGTTGTATCGTGTAATTTTCTAAATGTGACTTATAATACAAATGGACTTAATAAATGAACTTAGAAAATGGTAATTTTCAGTAATTGTATTGAATCAAACAACATAAAATATTATTCTTTGTTCCACTTCGAATCTTTGTTCATCTTCAAATAAATAAACTATAAATTTTCAAAAATTTGTGTTCTAATTATTTTTTGCTAGTTTTTTGATAATAACTTATGATGTTGTTCATTACGAATGCAAGTTCATATTTATTCTATAATTTGAAACTCATATAATAAGGATTTAAAAAAATGATAAAACAAAACATTTTGATATTTTATGTTGTTTTTTTTTCAAAAGAAGGAATCTTTCTTTAAAGAAATATGGCAACGTAAAACATGTTTAAATCTGTATTCATTCTCTTTCAGTTTTTTTTTTATTTTAATAATTATATTAATCTTTAAATACTATTATCTTGAGATTTTAAACCTCTTTTTTATTGATGAAATTTTATCTTTTATTTTTGAACTTTAACTGAATGATATATTTGCTTCTTGCCATAAAAGCTATTTTAAATACCCTAAAAACACGATAAATATTTAATTTTATTTGCAAATAGCTACTTAATTTATAGAGATTATTGTTTACACATGATTTCGATCAAATTACTTAACATTATTTGATATATACATTTTTTTTTCAGAATAGTTTAAATTTGGATAAATATTTAAGCCGTATTACTTTAATAACCTTCAAACTGCTGTGCTTATTGTATGCATTACCTTTACTAATCATGTCAAAACCCATGATATCATAACATCCCTTCCCCCCCAAAAAATGTATCCACTAGGGTTATCAATCTTCTAATTGCACTGTATTTGATTTTCTTATTCTCATGTAAATTAAGCAAATAATAAGCAGACTATTTCTTTTAAGTTGGAACGAGAATAAATATTTGCATAGTCTGTTAAAGCAATCTGAATTTAAACCCAAAAATTTTTTAAAAAAATTATATTTTGCAATTTTTTTTCTTTAAAATGTTAAAATTTATAAAAAAAAAGAACTGGTACGATAATTATATGGCTATGTTTAAAAAATTAATCTTATAATATTAAAATGATGTAAATGCTGTTTTGGAATAATATTTTCAGAAGCCTTCGTGGGATACTATCAGTAATTTCACTTATTCTTTGAATCCTCGAAAGAATTATATAAAAAAAACTCTACGAGGTGTTTATTTTTCTTTTTTTTTGGTATATACTTTTGTCAAGTTTAATAGCTTCAGTTCTGTCCATATAAATCTCGCATTTATATTTAAAGATTTATATTATCCTACAGAATTCTGATACGTATGTATAAATGCACTTATGTGCACAGTCATACATTCTTCTTCATTATTATTAAAGATAAATAAAATTACATTTTAGGAATGATGCGATTTATCTATTTGGTAAGGAATGTCAGGTTCGAAAAACAAATGTAATGATATGCATTCTTACGATTCAACAGGTGCTTCAAAGTTAAGAAAAAAATAGAACAAGAAATCTATTTATATATGGAGATTAAACAATATATTCAATAAGAATATTTACATTTCCGAATTCTTTTAAATTTATCTTTTTTATATGCAGCTTTTACTATAACGCTGCCTATGCATAACTGCAGCGCAGGATAAACTTTGAAATATTTTTATTCTATGAGAAATCTTCCATGTTTCGGTCAAAGAAAAATAAAATGTTCCATTTCTTAGGCGCATCTGGACACACTGACGTTTTCCTCTTGTTTTTCATCTCAGCTGACCTTAGGCCACGTAGAATTTTTATTCTAAACTGCATCCCAAAGGCAGCTTGTTCTGGGGAAGGAGATTTTATTGAAAAATTGCCTATTCACGAGTTCCAATTTCTTCGGTTGAGGAAATATTTTTCAAACTAAAAAAAAAAAAAGTCTCCTTTCTTTTATCTCTTTCCATACCCCCCTCCCCCAGTGGATCACCCTCTTCTCTTTCGATAGTTTTGTAATATTTGCTCTAAACCAAAGTATGTATGTGTCCATCGAGGCATATTTTCTGTTTATAGCTAAATTATTTCTTCTTATAAACTACACTGAAAAATAAGCAATAGGTAGAGCTCTCTAGAATTTGTTTTGGATAAAAAAATAACCAGATTTTTTTAGAAAAAATAACCGAATAGCATGTTCTTGTATGTATGTTTATGGCTTGAAGAGTCTTTGGCATAGAAATGCGCATCTTAAAAAATTGAGAACGTGATGTTTGTGGAAGATAGTTTGAATTTATAGGTGAACTTCAGAGGAAAGATACTATCTGTATAAAGAAATATAAAATTCTATAAATATTATATTATATGATGTGTTTTTTTCTCAACATACATTGAATCATCTGAAATTATTTTCAGCATGCATGAGAATGAAAAATCATGACTATGAAAAATAAAAGAAAATAAACAAAAAAGAAAATGTTTTGTAAAATTATTTTGATTCTATAACAGTTCTCAATGATTTGAAAGAATTATTATAAGATTTTGAACTGCGAAAGTTATATATCATATAGAAATAGAATTAATGGAAATCTAAATCGTGGAAGATTTTCCAGATGGTGATATTCAAAACTTTATATCATTGTATAAATATCTTAGAAAACATTGAAATTTCTAATTCTGAGCTGCTACTGCTATAGCTAAAACAGACAACTCTCATTTAAAGCAAATTCACAAACGATAAAGAAGGTATTCTGAATAAAAAAATAACTAAGCAAAGAATTTATAAATCAAGTTAAATTTATTTTATTACGTAGAAAATAAGGACTACATACAATATTATTTGTGTTTTTATAACAAATATTCAATTTTTATCAAAGAACATTTTAAAGTAATATACATAAATACATAGTTAATACATAGGAGGACAGAACACTGTAGTTCTGATTTGCTGCAACAAAATCAATATATGATAACAAAAATATCAAACGTTGCAATGGAATAGAAAGTAATGTGTTTTAATTTGAAAAAAAAAATTAGAAGCTCACTCAAATTTTGAAGACAACTGCAGTAAGACATGAAATTTTTGAAAAAATTTTCCATTAAGTTTAGAAATAACTATTTTTACAAAAAAGATATTTTTTTAATCTGAAACCCGAGGCAAATTTTTTATTTAAATTCTGCAAATCTTGTGATACTTGAAAAGCAAAGTTAATTCATATGTGTTAAATGTAAATAGGGTATCATTATATAACGTCAATTTATGCCATCTAATAAATATAGATATCATCGGATATGATTCAAATGTTGTATTCGAAATTGATGCATAAAATAATATATATATTCGAATACTCAAAACATGAGTTTAAACCAAAAATCTCTCAAAGCATTTTCAGTAATCTTGAAATACCTTGGCATTTAAAAAATAAATAATCACAGTTGTTATATTTTCTGGAAAAATTGACATTTTAAATGTTTTTTTTAGTATTAAAGCTTGCATAATTAAAACATATGTAGAGATACAAAAATTATTTAAATTATAAGAAACAAAATTGAAATTTGAAACAAAATTATTTAAATTATAAGTATTGAATTTTACTTAAATAGACTTCAAAGTACATTTACTTAGGAAATATTTTTACTGTCATATTAATACATTTTTAAAGTTCATAGTAAGGTCAGATTTGATTAGAGATAAAGAAACCACAAAAATAATATTATATACATTTACCAAATAATGTGGCTTTATTAATCCATACATTATTTCAAATAAATAGAAAATCCAAACAACTAGTCTTCTGACCCAAACAACTAGTCTTCAGATCCAAACTACTGGGCCTCTTTCACCTGCTTTCACTTCTTAAGTCCTAACCATTCATTTCTGGTCCCTAAATATGTCATCAACTGTCATCAATTCCAGTATATCCTCCAGTTTTGAAGTGAGTCTTAAAACACTCTTTAATGTATATTTTCTATGTGAAAAGACCCCCCCCCCATAAGATCAAAATGCCGACGAGAAACATGGCAATGATATCTTTCCGACACTGGTCGGCATTCAGAACATTGAGCAACATCGAGGGAATAACGTAAAATATCTTGTGCTATATAGATACGGCATATTGCTCTAGGCGCACCCGTTGTATAAAATATGTTTAATGTGTAAAATATGATTTAAAAAAGGAATTTCATTTAGAGTGATAATAATTTGTTGTATATTTATACAAAAATTCTTGTTCAGGTGATTATATTTTTTAATATATGTCAACATAATGTTTAAATTTCGGGTTTAGCAGTAACAAGATTATTTAGTCGATATCACTAATAACTTTAATTAATTTTGTCAATACTTTAATAACTTTAATTAATTTTATGTGAACAGAATATTTAAATTTAGTGTTTAGAAGTGCTAAAATATTCTCACTTGATATCAGTAATAACTGTAATTAATTTTGTCAACCCTTAAATAATTTTTTATCAAAAGAATATTTAAATTTAGGGTTTAGAAGTAAAAAGCCGATATCAGAAATTACATAATTAATTTTGTTAATACAATTAAATATTCTAATTAATGTAATTATACCAATGATCTACATGCTTGAATATTTTATTTGCCAGACTCAGTGTCATCCCATACACATGATATTCGAATCAAACATTTCCTTTTCTAACAGCTTCATAAATATTTGTACCATTAAAGACTCTCTTCCTGTTTTAAAATAGCAACTTACACCGGTCGTCTTCCAAAACGTGGAGGTTGCCTTAAAGGCATTCATACTAATTGAGAATGAAACTCCTCGTTCCGCCCGATTGTAATTACAATAGATGTTTTAACCCGGATGTTTTATTCTACGTCCTGCGTTCCTTTTTTTTCGATTGTCTTTTGTTTTTAACCATTTTTTCTAAAAAATTTTTTCATCCCGGAATCTCACATTCAGAGCTAGTGCATTCATTATTCTGCTGAAGGACTGTGCTATCGGCATTTCTCTTCACATTGGAGTAGAACGGGAAAACGATATTAAAGGAATTTATTTAATTAAGCTTTGATTCGTTGCCACTGGTGTTGAACAAAAATTATCGACGGAATAAAAGAAAAAAAAAGGAGGCTTTTATCTTTTTGGATATTGCATTACGGGAGCTAACAGTAATTCATTTTTCGAGAGTTCTTTTTAGAAATAATTCGACTGTTTTATTCGATTTTTCCCAGGTACGAAAGTCTTTTGTTTTTTCGTTGACTCTAATGTTTTGAAGGCATTTTCGTAATGGAATATAATGTAATTGTGAGAACATATAAGTGTTTGAGTTATCATTGTCAGAAAAACGTGATAATGGAAAGTGACAATAATTGAAAGAACAGATCACATTCCAGATTATAATAATTACATTTTATTATTTTTTTGCCAATTTAATTTTTTAAAAAAAAACTTTTAGTCCTTACTTAAAATGATATAAATAATTGAGCTGAAAAATTAGAAAACTAGTGAATAAATGCAACATTAGTTTTAAATGACATCATAATCATTTAAGACTTTAACCTTCCCAAAAAAATAAATAATTTTATTCATCGAAAAATCTTACATACATAATACACTACTAGTTTTACAATGCTTGTTAATGTTTTGCAAACCTTTTCATTTTGAAAATCTTTGCAAACTTACATTTTGCAATGCTTTTTGACTTAACGAAATAAGCACTTCTTTTTTATTTTCTCATATATTAAACATTTAGAGAAAATATTTTAAATATCAAGATATAGTAATTGAACCTTTGGTATTCCAGTAGGTGAATTTGATGATTTTTTTTTCGATTTTTGTCTTTTGAATAAATTCTGCAATTGGTATATTTGCCTTTCGTATTATGTCTTAGTAGGCAGTGTAAGTGGCGGAAGAAATTTGGCAAAAAATTCTACATTGGTTTGCCTATCTGTTGTTTGACAACTGGTGGGTATATGAATGCGGTAACTTTACGACTCAGTAAGCTAGATGCATCAATTTTATGAAATGCATGTTTCTTGCACAAAATTATTGTTTCGCTCTAAATTACAGAACTAATTTTAATAGATCCGATTAGAGTAGTATATTAGAGGTTCTTTCTGAAATAAAAATAAAGATAAAAGCAGTTGGATATATTATATGTAAATAAACGTAAAAGATAAAAGAATATGATGGTATTTTTAACACAATAAGTATTTAAGCAATTAATTTTGTTATCAAAAAAATCACCAAAAGTTGACTGAGAAAGCAAATATCAATACTTCAATTAAGAATGAACTGCAATAAACTCTATTCTTAATTCTACTGTAAATAAGCAAATTTAAATTTGTTCTTTATACATTCGTGTTTATAGAATTGGAACTGTAAATATAAAGAATCTAAAGGGACTTATTCAATTCTTCATTACTATTATAATTAAAAAGGGCGCATTTATTGATTTTGTGTTTCAATTCTAGGATTTAATATTATTTTATAAATTGAGATATAAATTTCTATAAAAATTCCTATTTCAAAAACATTTGCAAAATCTGTAGTAATTTTTAAAAATAAAATTCAATTCTGAACATTGTAGTATAAGTTTAATTTTTTACTTACTGTTAAACACTTATCTCAAAATTTGGCAGGTATCTATAAATTTATCGTTAATTACGATACCAAAATTCAGCTTTCTGGCTCAATGGCTTTAGAATTGCCAAAAATGTGTTTTTTGAACTCAGAAAGGTTTGAATCGTGGAAATTGCTTCAAAACTCGAGTTGAAATTTTTTGACATTACTATATTTCTATATTTCGCGAGGAGAAAATAAAAATTAAAGACTCAAGTTTTACCTGCTTCTTTACCTACTTTTATTGTTTGTTTAATATTATAGGTGAAAAATGACAAATCGAACAACCAAAATTGGGTAGATCGAATATGACATGAAATAAATATAACAGAATTTAGAAATCATCAAATAAGAATGCTTGAAACAAAACACTTTGTTGTTATCCATTATAAATATTTCGTCTTATGAGGACACTTGAAAGAACTCTTTCCCGTTTTTGTTGCATCCTTCAATTTTCAGTTCATTATTCAAGAGCTTCAATTATTTTAGATAACACACGATAAAGAAGCAATGTACCGTACTTAACTGATGGTTACTATAGCAACACGATGCTTAATCTTGAATTTCAGCTCCTCTCATCATAGCTCCCATACAAAAACTATCTACTTTTAAAAATATAATAACATTCCTTTTTTTTTTTTTTTGCAAGCTCTCCTCTCTTTGTATGAATAACAATTCTAGGAAGAATAATGGAAGAGTTCTTGATGAACTCATTCGTGGAAAAAAAAAAGCTATAATGTAGCTCAACTGGCGAAGTGCTATAAATAGTAGATTAAGAGCGTCATACATTACGTCAGACGCATGTGACTAGCCCTCACAGGTGTTAATGACTGTTTCGGTATATTGTGATCAATGGATAGAAGAGGGAGGAAAAAAGGCGCGTGATAACATTGTTTTCTTACCAAGCATGTATTATGAATATGCGAGAATTGCAAGAGAAATTTATTAGTCCGAAATAAAAAATAAAATTATTGGAGTTTTATTTGAAATAAATTTAAATCAGAGAAAAGAAACCGATTCTGTGTGAAATAATCAATTATCATCAATAGTCAGACGGAAAATATGTTTTATTTAAAGTTTTTAGCAATTTTATATATTTTTTGTGTTTTTAACATTATTTCCGCTCTAACTTAGTAATGCTTTAAAAGTTTGATAAAAATGAAAATGGGAGAAAAACTATCAAAAGCCTGGAGGTCAAATGAAGATTTGTAATTTTTAAAACGCTATGTTCGTAAATTTAATTAGTTATCTTTTATGCTTGTAACTATGAGCATTGAAATCCATTTTTCTCTTATTTTCTGATACATTAGAGTTTTGAAATTTTGTTACAATTTTGATATTACAAAATTATAATATTTTTAGAACTTATCTGTTTTATTAAATTTTTAATTTGAACAAATGATACCACTGGGTCAAATTTGAGAAAAATGTAGTGTTAAGAATTGTAATTTTTATGATAGTAATTTTAAACAAAGAGCAAGAAGAAGAATTTATTAAAATGAGAATTTTACTTTTTTTTTAATCTCAGTAGTGAAATGTTTCTTAAAAGGTATTAAATCTAATTTATAAAAAATCATTTATGATCTAGATATTTTTTGTTTTGTACTTTTCATATACATATAAATAATTGTGAGAAGCTTTCCTCTTTGATCGTAACAACGTCTCACAATAATATAACTATTTAATAAAATATTTTTATATAAATTTTGTGTAAAAAAATAAATAAATACAACTATATTTAAACCAAGATATCAAACTTTTGGAAATTTCTGATAAAGTTTAATTTATAACTTTAGCAGAAATTTCCAAAAGTTTGATATCTTGGTTTAAATACAGTTGTATTTATTTCAATATCACTCTCTTTTTTTTAAAGTAATATTTAATTCGTTATATTGAATTTCCATAATATTGGAATATTTGTTTGTGTTTTTTAACAGAATTTCTGCAGAAATAAATAGTATAAAAATAGTGCAGAACAATTATATTGGTCCTCATCCATATTATATTTTATACTTGCCGCCTTTGGCGACCAACCAGTTCGCCAATCTTAATGTTTGTTTAAATTTTAATAATCAAATATTTTACGCAATTCCTACTTTAATATATTCTTCATCAAAATATTTTAAAGCTTCAATATTTCAAATTTTCAATATTTTCAAACTTTATAATATTATAAAGGCCTTCAGTCATAACTTAATATGTCTCTCTCTAATTTTCTGTTAGCTCCCGTAGAATTTATGCTTTAAATTAAAGTGGAAATGATTAATCAGCAATTAATATAATAATAATTTTTACTGGCAAACTGAACAAAGCATTTTTTATATGATTACTGCAAACAGAGTCACTGAGAGTTTAAACTTTATGGGCACTAAAGAATATGTTTCTAAATTTTTGTAATATCTCAAGAATTGGTCAACAAAATTTTCTCAGATTCATCAAGAGCAGATCGATTAATTAACAATGTTTAATTTTAAATGCATCAAACACTAAGAAAATAAAATGAATCCTTTAAAATAATAGGTCGAAAACAGGTTTAAAAAAACTACTTAAAAATCGATGTACTTAAAACTATAAGCATATACAAAAAAATATATAACTAATATAAATAACTAAATTTAATTACAAAAGCATGCAACTAACCTAAAAATAATTTAAATCAAGTCCGCATCCATTGATAATAGTTGTCAACAATTAGAACACAATGCGCATGTGTGAATTTTCAACGCGTTATGGTAAAGCAAATGCGTGAATTTTTCTACGGCAGTTGGGGTAATGCTATGCAGATCAGAAATTTTTAATTTCCTTTATTCTTATTTTAATTCAAAAGTATATCAGAATGAATCTGACCGATCGATTAATTAACAATGTTTAATTTTAAATGCATCAAACATTAAGAAAATAAACAGAATCGTTTGAAATAATCGGCCGAAAAATCTTAAGCCTAGCCTCATTAGCGTGGGGGGAAAAAACTGAAACCTTACTCATTTGACGGTGATGAAAATAAGACTGTTTTGGCGTTAATGTTAATTTTTAATTAATAATTAAAATTCTAATTAAAAATTCAAAAAAAAACGGACCCCAGATGCGCATTCCCGACCTCCAAGGTATACATGTACCAAATTTGGTATCTGCATGTCAAGCAGTCTGGTCTGTAGTCACACATACACACACACACACACATTGAGCTTTATATAAGTATAGATTTATTCATTTTAAAAAAACAGAAAGAATATAAAAAATAAAAATTATTAAAAGTGAGAAGTAATAAATAATAAGAAAATCGATATAATTATTCATGTAATAACATTTCATTTTGGGTTTGCTTGAATCTAAAAAACTTATAATTGGAGTGTTTTAATAGTTTTTTTCTTATTTATAATCCGATGAGGAGCTGTTTTTCTATTAATAGTAACCTATTCAGTTCATTGAAAATATATCGTTTGGAGCTTTGTATTTTTCTTTAAAACTATTATTATTTCAATTTTCATGTTTTTAATACCTTATATGCAAATAAACTGTTATTCTTGTTAATTCTACTAAAAAAATTCCGCACAATTTGAAAATTAAGTTCACAGATTCGAAGGAAAAATTTATACATTTTAAAGAATTCATCAATTTATGTGATTATATGTAATAAAATTAAGTTCACAGATTCGAAGGAAAAATTTATACATTTTAAAGAATTCATCAACTTATGTGATTATATGTAATAAAATTTTAATTTGGGATTGCTTGTATCTAAAACGCTGCATCATTTATTCATTGTCGGGCCTTAACTTTTTTCCTTATTTATAATCCTATAAAGAGTTCCCATTCCCTGAACGACGACGTTTCATTTCTGCTTAAGCTCATTCAAAATAAATCGTATGGAACTCTGTATTTTTCGTTAAAGTTATTCTCACTTCAAGTTTCATGTTTTCATTTCAATTTTCATCTTCAGGTTTTCAATAAAGTATTATTCTTATTAATTTTATTTAAAACAATAAATATTTCAGTACAATTTGAAACGAAGCCCACAGAAATGGCTATTAAATTCGAAGGAAATATTTACACATTTTAAAGAATTCATCATCTTATATGTTTCTATAATTAATCTGTATACTTACAAAATATGAGATTAAATTCTTTATTAATATTTTTTTTTTTCAAATAAGTTAAATTTCGCACAAGAACAAAAGACAAAAATATCTTTTGTACTTTAACTTTCTTTCCACATCTACGATTTTTGTTCCATTTTAGGGTCTCTCTCACTCGCTTGAATAAACTTGAGCTGAAGCCTAACTGACAGATTCATTTTAGCTTCGAGAGAAAAAAATTTCAAGTGACAGAGAAATCAAATATTTCACTGTTATCTACAATTCTAGCTGAACGAATGAAAATAACGCTTTACAATATAAAATAGAAAACCGTAAAATGAATTCTTTGGAAAAAATTCCGTTTCATATTTTTTATTCACGACATTCTAGTTGCATACTTTATAGTATGCTATAGGAAATACTTTTATAAAACTTCCTTTATGGCTAGAATGTGATAATTTCTGAAAATGTTTCTCATATTTCATATTTCATTCTTGGTTGAACAGAGAAAAAAAAATGTGTCAAAGAAATTTGATATGTGTTGTAACTTTGAACTCAGTTCTTTATTGGAAAGATCTAGTAATAAAATACAAATACACTAGAAGAAAAAAAAAACTTTTTTTGATAAATATGAATTATGAATGATATATTTATACTCAGGTACTAATATACCTAATTAATGATCAATCAAGTGTTTAGATTAGACCAAATTTTTGTCTCTGTTTCTTTAATAGATTTTTTTGGTAAAGTTTGCTGATTTTTTAAGAAAACATGCATTCTAGGAAATAAAAGTTGATTCCATGTTTTATTCTTTTTTTTAAAGTTAAGTGCAGTTATATTAAAATTTCGATTTTTTTGCAGCTTAAAAGCTATTTAAGCAGTGCGATATCTGAACCATTTCTATCTGTAATCTTCCAGGCAACTTCAACAAAAAATATTTGACATAAAAAACCAAATTTAATTCACACCAGGCCTTTCAACTTAAAATTTAATCAATTCATCAGAATACAGGGAGTTTTTGTTAATTATCATTATGATTTTGGTTAATAATCGCTTATTCGATGCGTAATTGGATACATGGTCGATCCAGATGGCCAAATCATTGCCTTTCCTTTAATATGTTTTTTTTAATTCATTAAAACCAGCAGAATTATTTACGGTGATAAAATATTGTTCAAAATAAAAGATCCATTATACGATTAAGTTGGATTATGATGTTTTTAGGAGCAAAAACAATGGGAGGGGATAACTCAGGGTCTTTGGAAAATATTAAGTCTTTTCATAGTCATTATTATTTATGAATTTTTAATAAAGTACTCATTGAATATGGCTTCACATGCTCCATTTTCACATGATATGGCACCATACGACTTTTTACTTTTTTTCTTTTGAAATTGTATCTTCGAGACACCTTTTTCATTTCATTAATTAATCCGAAAATTCTCTACGATGTCTAAAAGGGTTTTCCAAAAACGAGGCGTATTTTGATGATTAGAAAAAACGACAGCAATATTGAATTGCAATAAGAGGAGATTATTTTGAAAGAGGCACAATATAATTTAAATCAGTTAATTGATACGTTTTGTTTATGTTGCCATTTCAGGTATATTTCATTATATTAAGTCCAAGCAATATCGAAAAACATGCAAAATGGAAAAGAAATAATCCAAGTATAAAATCAAATTTTAATAGAATTTAAAGTATGTTTCTACTTCTATATAAAAGTTTTTCTTTCTTGTAATACTCATTGTGCATTGATTTTCATTTATTATCTTATTCACCGTTTTACAATTTTATTTTAATCAAATTTTTAATAAAATATTCTTTCCTAATTTTTATATACTAATAGAAGAGCATTTTAAATCATGCTTTCTAATTTTATTTTACTCTATATTTTGGGTCTTCATATATTTGACTATTTAATAATCATAAGCATTAAGGAAACTTGTTATCATTTTTTCTCAATTTCCCCACTAGATGACACCTCTCAGATGGAATCAAAATTTAATTAAAATTATTAATTAACAGAGATTTAAATTCTGAAAGTATTAAACCATCGTATTATTACTGGGAGTACATCATTTTTTGACGTTGAAATTGAGATAAAATTGGATTTGAAAGTTGAAATAAAATTTTAAACATATTGATATGAAATTCCACATTTACAAACAAGAAAGTAATTAAATACGAACTTATTTAAAACTAGTTGTATTTTAGCAAATTGTTACTTTGGTTTAAAATTTCAATGTCCTCATATCACTTTCTGTTGGCCTTATCGATAAATCGTCCTAAATATTACGTTTTCTATTTTTAGGCCCATTTTAGAAGATGCAGTTGCTAAGTGAGGAGTGAGGAGAGAGCTAAAATGGAATTCTCGCTGCTTTTCCATTTCATGACGTCATTTCTTCTCGTCTCTGGAGAAAAGATAGGATGTGAACCAACGGAATTCCGTTGCAGCTCGGGACAATGTGTAGATGGGGGACGATATTGCGATGGAAATTCCGATTGCTTCGATGGCAGCGATGAGCCTGAGAGATGTACCAGTAAGTGAAAATCTCAGAAAGTCATTGCATGTTTACTCCTAAGAATAATAAAAGTTCGAAATAATATCGTTTTCAGATACCGACGGTAAAATTATTAAGTTCCAATGTTGGTATTTTTTTTTATAATGAACGAAGATTTTTTTTAAAGATGTGAAAGATTTTCAGTACCTTCAAGAACTTTTAAAGAGTTTTTTTTCAGTAAGGGTTTAAAGAATAAAACATTATTACGAAGAAAGAAAGATTCTTTTCAGATTTTCCTGATTATTAATATTTTATTTCCAGCTATTATTTTATAAATGAAGATATTATTAAATGCCTTTCAACGAAACATGATATTGACCATACAAATGGTTTGTTCAGCTAATGGTCTTGTGGCTATTTTTTTATGCTTAGCTAATTTTCCAAGAATGTAGATGGCATGGCTTGCTGATTAGATAGGATTCAACAATCTTTTCTAAATTTACAGGAAAAACTGAATGATAATAGAATCGTCTCAAAAATAACACAAAATATCAATCAGAATACTAAGACTTAACCGATTCCGTAATAGTTAGGTCCAGTCATGGAAATATATATAACTTAATCTCAAACCATTGTTATAATTCCAAGAATAGCCTGAACCCCTTATTTTTCTTTCAACTTTCTTTCCGCGTACACTTGGTGACCATCATGAAGGATATAAATTATAATTAAAATATCCTAATAATAATGTTGACATGCACTGGTAATCAATAAAATAAAATATTAAAAATATTTTATTATTATAAAAATTTGCCCTTTATTGTTTTAAAATTCGGTTTATATCGAGTTAAGTCTAGCTTGTTTAGTTAGAGAAATTATAAATATCTTATTGAAACGACGCAATTTTAAAATGTATTATAACAAGAATTTTTCAATAAAGAGTATTAACTTAAACATTTTATTAATTGAACATATATAGTCATAAACTCAATTATTACTTTGATTATCTGATGTTATTATTACTCCGATTATTAGGAAATTTTTTACATCTAATTTATTTAATACTTTTTTTACTATTTTTCTTCCTATTTCATTAAAGTGGAAAACCAATTTGGTTTTTTCTAAAAGCAGCTTTAATCGAAAATTTTACATTTCTAAAAGAAAAATAAATTTATTGTTTTAAATATATTCCGTATTTATACTCTGAATACCGATAGTTTATAATTAACCGAAATTTACTCAGTCAGATGAAAAAGTTTAAACAGTATGTGATGTTTATTGATAAATTAATCACATACAAATATTGTTGGGTTTTTTTTAAATTTCTAATATTTAAAGTTTTTCAACAACATAATTCAGGAATTTAAAACTTTAATTAAAATTATTTCCTAAAAATTCTTTATTGCATCTATCATTTAAAAAATTAACTTATATTTTTAAATTAAGGAGCTAAATTCTTTAATTTCTTTGCGAAAAAGTCGAAGATATTTTCTGTACACAGCTAACAGACATTGCTTTACATATGAGGATTCAACTATAATTTTGTTTGACGTACATTATAAATTTATATGAAAAAAGTAATTGTTGACTTCATTATCATTTGTGTAATTAAATAATTTTATTCGATTGTATTGAAATTTGCATTCCTAAAATATTTCTTGTTGTTCTTATCTTTACTTCAAGGATCTATTTATATTTCGTTGAATATCTGAATCGAAACTCTGAAGTTGTACGAATTCTTCGAACATATATTAATAAGTCAAATATTTTTTAGATAAATTTAACAGTGGTAACACAATTAAGGGAAAGAAAAATATTGATTCTAAAACATTGCATAAAAAATAACAAATACGACAGATAATTTAATAAAAGGAAGGGAAAAAAACTCTGTCATCTCTCTATATATTTTTTTCAATTTATTCTTAGAAATACATTACTAAATTTACAAATTTCAGCAATGAGAAACAACTTAAAAGTAACATATGCATATATTATAGAAAACAAAAATTAAAGGATATGCCACTCTTCCGTTTCAAATGTCGTTGCTTAGTAAATTTTAAAAGCTATATTCTTTCATATTTAAAACTTATTGTTTATTGCAAGCAGCATCGATGATGTCGACAAAAAAAACCCGAGTATCTTGAATAGCATTTCAATGGGACAGAGAATAAATGCAGGAATTTCAACATCTGAATGTATTCTTAAAAATATTTAAATATTCATTGAAATTAGACTAAGAGTTGTGTATAAATAAAATTGATATTAGTGAAAGTTTTATTTATTGAATTGTAAATTAAGTTTTTTTACCAAGCATTTTTTTATTAAATAAATAGAGATTTTATATAATAAAAAATTCCGAAATTATGGTAAAAATGCTTTTAAATTTTTAAACAACTTTTGATTTATGTTTACAATTTTATAATTATTATCAACACAATTTACACAATTCAATGAATTAAGGTTTTGAACAACTTCTTAATAAGTATTTACTACCCCAATAGTAGTTACTATTCTCCTTGTTACGTGCTGAAATTGGTAGCTGTATGCTTCATGACCGGACATATAGAGAGTTTTGATTGATTTGGACTGCGTCACGTAATTTATAGTTAACAGAATTTAAGTAGTATTGTTCGAAAATTAATTTAAAATTTAATAACAATAAAAACCAGAAAAAAACTTTGGCCTTTCACCTGATTAGGTTCGAAATTTGAAGATTTTTGAGATTGATATTTTCTAAAACTTCTACCAATTTTCTATTTATTACATTTTTAACTTACATTAAATGCTATATCCTTGATGTTACTTAAATTTTGACCTATTGCGTCATATTTTGTATTTTACTTATATTTTGCAGTATTTCTGAATATTTCAGTCTATTCCTTTATATATATAAAAAACTATCACTTTTGTAAACTGTAGTTTTTCTTACAAGTATTCCTTAGCTATATTTTTTCTATCTGAATTTTATTAATGTAGTATATTTAGACTTGATTTATCCAGTTTACAATATACATATTTCGAAGAAATTATAATTTGTAATAATAAATAGATAAATATTAGTATTTTGAATGTATTAGAATGGAATATTTAATATTTATGTATTTCCAAAACTGCTTCACAAGAAGGAAATGTTATTTCTCTATTTAATGTTTACCTTGAATTGAAGAAACACATTTTTTTTCAATTCTAAAAATTTCCTTTAGCACATATTTGTCGAAAGGAGTCTAGGAAAGTTCTGTATGCTTAAAAAGGCACTATACAACTGCAAGTCTAACAATTCTTTTTCCATGCCTAGTGCCCCAATAAATGACTCAATACTTTCGTATTCTAAAATAAGTAATTTATCAAAGTGGAATAATCCTTATCCTACAAAAAAATTGACGCATGCTCAGACAGCACTATCCGATGTATTTTCCTTTCCCTTATCCCACCAGACCAATAGCCAATGCGAAATCCAAAAGATAAAAAATGCAAAAAAAAAAGAAAAAAAAATCTAACTCGCATACATCGGAAAGAATCGTAAGAAATTCAACCGCAGGAAAAAGTAAAATATCAAAAAACGAAGAGAAAGGAGTAAAACTTCTTCATAGCTCTCCAGATAGAAGAGAGAGAGAGAGAGAGAGAGAGAGAGACGAAAAAATTTTTGAAAAAACTCGTGAAACTCATCTATCGGACTTTAGAAAAAAAAATCGAAAATGAAAAAAATTGAAGCAGTGAAAATATCTGCGAAGTAGAAATTGGAAGGTTTTTTTTTTTTTTTTTTTTTTTTTTTTTTTGCATTCGATATAAAAGAATGGAATAGTATCTGCTATATCAAACGATGTTGTAAGGACGATCGAATTTTCCCGAATGTAAAGTAAGATTTCTTTTCATCTATAGCGGAGATAAGGTCTATTTGTAGAACAATGAAATTGATGGTTTCTTCGCCAAAAATTGATAGGCCTGTAACAAGTATCTTCTAAAGAATAGCTGGCAATCGTGATTTCTGAGAGTATATGAAATGGAATTTTTGATGGTGCATCTTTTTTTCCCGCATGAGGGAACAGGTTTATTAACTTATAAAAACTTCCTGTGTAATGCAACGTCTAAATATAATGGTGGAATAAGTTCTTTTTTATCTTGTATCTTGTCATAGTACACAATCGATGAAAATCTAAATTGGTTAGAAATATAAATATTTATGGTTAGATTAGTTCTGCAAGGGTCTATTGGTTCGCAATGCAAGTTTCGAAACATTGTTCTCAAGCTTCCAAAACTAGATATATTATCTTGATTTTAATTGAATTTCCATGTGAGATGTTTTCAAACAACAAATATCATAGAAATAAATTTATTTAAAAAATTTAATAATAACTAAAGCTCAACTCAAAGTTTAAAAAATTTTTAAATGTGGATGAACTGCTACAAAGTTGATTTAGATTTTAACTAATATAAATGATAAATTAACATTATCTATTATCTAAATTATAAATATACATTTAGCTAATGTAAATGGTGAATTTACCTTAGCTAACGTGTAAATTATAAATATACATTTAGCTAATATATATGATAAATTTACATTAGCTATTATGTAAGTTATAAATTTATATTTAGCCAATGAAAATGATAACTTTATATTAGAAAATTTAAAAAAAAATATTTTTTTTAAAAAGAATATCTTTAAAGTGTTATTTTAAAGGAAATAAGGAAAGTATAAATTTTTTCCGATATTCTACACTGTAATAAAAAATTTAAAAAGGTTGTTTATTTGTGAATCAGAGAATGAAATACAAAAAAAAATGCCACGTTGATCTGCAAGTGAATTTGAAAACAAAAACAACAACAAAAATTGTTAAGAATAATATCGCAAAATGTAAAGATTATTTAATATTGATTCCAATAAATTCAAGCGTATAGCTCTTCAAAAATCAGTGAGTGCATCAATAAATGATCCTAAAAGCTATCCAAATAAACGAGAATTTGCTTTCCTTTTTTTTTTTTTTTTTTTTCTTCTTAAAGTTAAAAGATTCCTACATAGTTGCCCACTTTACCTATTTGATAATACAGCACTTCTATAATAGTTGAAAATGTTATTTAAAAGAAACAAATATGGATGAGGTAATTTGGATATCAAGTTTCTGTGCAGTCGAATAGCACAATCACTTTAATTTATGTCACAAACCCAAAAGATAAGAAAGTAGGACATATCGGCATTATTTAATTCAAGAGAAATTGTTTCTGGCCATATATACAAATAAAAGATCATGTCTATTTAGAAACACTTTTTTAACATTGATTTTTAACATTGATAACCGAGATTTCGATTATCCGTAAACATCCGCCGGTGTCGTTTCGACACCACGATATAAAAAACGTAAAATAATTGAGATAACTGAATAATTGCAGGATTACTGTTCAGTAGGGTTTAGTTTTAAGACTTTTTAATATTATTTCATGTAATTATCATATATTAGGACCCTTTATGTCATAAAAATCTGTAACAAAACAAATTACTTCTTCAGATTCTTCGCAGTCACTTTCACGCAATCTTGTTTTCATCGGAATTTAAATTAGAACAAGACAGCTCACCGCCATCCGATTCATTTTCAGAAAGCTCTCACAACGAATAAGCAATTTCATCAGGGCTTAGACCTTTTCTGCGAGCCATCATTTCAGGGTGTTTGCTTTGCACAAGGTGTTCGAAAATTGCATATTTTTTTTATGAGCAGATAAGCAAATGCAATGCAACGAAACACTTAGACACAACAAAATTTAGAATAATTTATTCATTACCGCTGTGAAACCAATTAACACTGCAATTAAAGTCAAACGTATGTGTGATAGTATTTAGGGAAGTTTATTTTACTTTGTGAACTATCGTTTGTTGAACGACAGCTATTTATAATGATAAATTGCTTTGATCTCGAAACGACACCAGCGGGCGTTCTAGATATATTTAGTTATAAAATCGCTCCTAAATAACCTAGAACCACAAAACATTTTCCGAGTAGTCACCATGGAAAATGATACAAAGTAACGAAAATTTTTCTAATTCCCTGCCAAAATGTGGAAAGAAGCTGCGGTGTCCAATCGACACTGGCGGACGTTCTAGTGTTTTTTCCCTCCCTTATATGCTGAAACATTTTTCATTGTGTTTTCAATTCATGTCTGCACAAAATAACAACAAAAAATTATACATAGCGGTCAATATAATTAAAGATCACTGTGTATGATTTTTGTTTACTATGTATAATTAATGTTCAATGAAAGGAAAAGAACTGGATACATATCAATCGATGAACATAACAATTTATGGCTGATATTAAGTAATTATTTACAGATAGTTTAAACTCTACGTGCCTCAATATATCATTTTTTTTCCATTTATGATTGATTTTGTGTTTAAAATCTTACAAAACAGTTCTTGACTTTATTTGATGATCATTTTTACCGTCATTTTTTTTATTGTTGATAGCATACAAAATTTTTGCAGATATATAAAAGACGTGAAATATTTCACACATTTAAAATATTTATAGATAATATGGAATAACATTTAATATTGGATATGTTTATCTATTATGTTCGTGAGAACATTGGAAATTGTTTCTTTGTAAAGGAATGGTTTGTGAAAAGTTTGGAAACTTCTGGTGTAGATAAGATTATTTGTACTTCAAATTGTCTCATCAGCAATTTTTTCCTTTATTGTAGCTCTATTTTCTTGTTTACCTTATAATTAATCCGGTGTAAGTGAACAAAAGTTGTGCAAGACTTTATTACACACTTTTGAATTTTCACGCTCGTCAAACTTTATAGATTCAATACACAGTTTATCTTTTTCTAAATAAAGGATATAACTGAAAGTTGCTTGTGATGCATACAATTTCATCTTCAATTAGTTTTATCGTTATAACTGAACAAATAAATACATTCCATGTAATTTTTCTAAAGGTACTTCCCAAAAATAAGTTTAATAGACATACACTCACATTTGCAATTCATAATAAGAAAATGAAGAAATGCAATCTTAACTTAATTGATGATCTGAGATCCTTTAATTATTTCTCATGATGACGAGGCGCTATGGCCAAGCGTTGTATGCGTATGCAGCTTTATACGCGGGAAAATTAAATTTAGCTTAACAAGGTGCGTTTGCACTGATAAGTTCACTTTTTTCAGATAGATTTTATTTTTGGTGTTTTACTTTCAATTGGTATGTACTTTGCTTTCATATTTTAATGATATTTATTTGGTTTATGACTAAATGGTCTTTTTGTAGTTTGATTTCTTCACTTTTACCGTGGTCTTGCTTAGATTTTAAAAAAATGGAAATAACTTTATTTGCCATTGTGCAATTCATTACCTTTAATTTTGGGATACTAATTTTATCTCCAGAAACTCAATTTCTTGGGATTTTTGGGTCACGAGGGATCAATACTTGGACGAAAGTCAGACCCCTGACAGAAAAAAATCCTTGTTCTGAATTTTTACTTGAGGATAACCCTTGAGAAAGTCTTCAGGCTGAATCATCATGCCTCTCTTTTTCGTTCGTTTTGCATTAAACTTAATATTTATTTCTAATTTGGTTAAGTTCATGTGTGTTTTAGTTGAACCGGCATTAGCGATCTCTAAATACAATGTATTTTTTATTAGTTAGGTTTAAGAAATATTTATTTTTAATTGAATTTCATAATGATTGTTTTGGCTAGATAGTTTCCGAAATGCAATTATGTCTTTCTGCAGAAAAAAAATCTTAAGCTTAGAATTTAAGCATGCATAAACCATTTTTAAAATTTTTCCTTTAGAGATTACTGTAAAATTCCACAAATTCTATACCAATATAATTTCCTAATTCTGATATGAGTTATTTGTAATTTTAACTGGTTTCGTTCAAAATTCTGTATATATATAAATCTAAACGATCAATCTACATTAATTATCCAAATGAATAGATCTCAGTTTTCGGACTCGAGTGCTTTGTCATCAATTATTTCTATAGTAATAACCATTTGCACTAACGCGCCATTTCCGATCCAATTCATTAACTGCAATGCATCACACACCAAAACTGGAGCCGTCAGAACCTTGAATCAGTGTCTTCCACATTGGGGCCGCCATCAGCAAGAGAGAGGGAGTAGGGTTGCATCTGTTAACGATTGATTTATTGACAGAGGCCCCTTGACATCTGGGAAGCGCTCCGTGACATTATGTGCTGCGGTTCTTGATCACTTGACCGTTAGTCAAGGTTAGTATACAAACAGTTGGGCCCATGGCGGATAACAGAACTGACTAGATTGGAATTTCGCTGACTGGCTGAGTCCTGTTACTCAGGGCATTGTGAATAGGTGTTGGTAACGGAAGGTTAACTGGTATTGTAAGCCATGCATGAAGGTGAAGACGGTTTTATACGAGAAAAATGAAGAACGACGTAAAGGGATTTACTCAAATGAATGTGAAGAAATAAACTGTAAGCTGCTAAATACAGCAGGATGCTCTTGCTTGGTAATTTTTACATTTTGTAAAAAATACAATTTTTTGTTTCCGATTTAAGATAACGAGAAATTAAAATCAATCGTTGAAAATGCTTTTCAGATTGTGTATTAAATTAGTACACTTTGAATAAAAATGATGTGTATCTTGGCAACAACTATTAAAAAAGCGATTTGCCTTTTTTTTCTCGCACAGACATTTTAATAAAATAACTTTATCTAAGATGCTGGTAGCTTAATTTTATTATATGAAAAATTATATAGATAAACATTCTTGGTAATTTTCTTTAAATATAATGTAATTAATCATTTTATTTCATAGTGTTTTTTTTTAATTCTATAACCCTACCAGAACATATTAAAAACATTCTAAGTAATTTACTTTAAATATTTTTTATTCTAAATCTATATCCTTATTTCCCATTAAGTTTTTAAATTTTTTATATAAATTTTAAGGAACCTTAATAATTACATTTTTTTCATAAAAACTTTCATTTTATCAGTCACTTAGTATGTACTATTTTACTGAAAATGTTGTTTAGTAAGACAATATTCGTTTTCTCAGTTTTGGGTATATTCAGACAGCATAATACAAAACATTATCATGTTGTTATACTTGTCAAACGGCCAGAGTAATTGTGCTGTAAACGGCATAAGAAAAAACGCTCCGTTAAAAAAAAGACGTAAATATTTTACAAATTGTATATTATTACTATTACATAATATATCCTTCAAATAGATAATTGATGTAAATTAATTACTAATATTATTTTCAATTTCAATTTCTCTTATCCATTGGCTAGAAACTTAATATTCTAAAAAATATCATTTTTCAATTTAGTTATCTTGTGTCTGTTTAATAAAGTTGTCTTGTTATCTTCAAATGTGGAATTAGTTTAAATGCAGTAAATGCCATTCTCTACACAGGAACGAAGAATAATAAAAGAATAATTAAGAGAAAATCATAAGAAACGAATATCAAAAGATTATTCATATTTGTATTATAAAGATCTTCAAAGGGATTATAGAAATTATTTTCATATTTCTATACCTACCACTTTCTCAAAATGTTTCTGATTAGAATTTTTTTTTTTCGAGAAGCAGAAAATTTTATAATGAAGAACATTAAGGCTTTTAATACGTTGAATTCACCAATAAAAAAGATTTGTATACGATGGTATAACTTTAAAAATGACTCAGACTACTGAGAAATAATGTAAAATCAAGAGAGTTTTGTTATTTTAAACCTATAAAATGTTAAGTATTTAATGCAATATGATATAGAGAAAAAAGAAATAATCTCAACAATTTAAGGATTGAATCTGAATTAATTCATACTACATTTGTATGTTTATATGTGATGATGAAAGATAGTTCGTCCCTTACGTGATTAAAAAGCAAAAAGAAAAGAATTCCAAAAGCAGCGTGGAATTAGATAGAAAAAAAATCTATTTTTAACATATTATAATTACAGAATATACTTATAATAGAATAAATTATTTAAAAAATTGTGAATAATTAAATTTTACAAAGATGAATGCTTATTTCTATATTTTTTATACAAATGTAAAATTTACTTCTATTCTTTTATGAAATGTGTCTCATAAGCTCTTCAAAGCAAGAGAGTCAATCACAACATTTTAAAATCAACAGTTAGTTAAATATTATTCATTATAAATTAAATAAATTTTTGGCGTTCGGCAAATAAACTTTTACAAATAGACATTTTATTATACCAATATTTTTTTTACATTTTTTACAACTATAATATTTACCTTTTTAATTATGCTAATTTAAGATCTTGAAATTTTTACATTAATTTAAATTTTTTTTAAATTATATTGATACACAATATATAATAATATTTTTAATGTTATGATAAAGTTTAAATTAATATTATTGTTCCATCAAATTATTCAAGCGCTTGTTTCCCCAACTTTAAGAATAAAAAAAAGAAGAAGAGTTTAACACAAACTTTAAGTCTTTAATAGGAATTTCACGTCCGTTTTTAATTTGTAATATATATGCCTTATTTGATTTATTTAAGGAATAATTTTTTATCTACAAATATTTTTAAATTCAAATTTTACATTCTTATCAAGGAAAAAAGGGTATTTTTAAATAAATGTGTTTTTAGTCAATAGTTACATACCAAGGGGTGTTAATATTGAAAGAGATCAAATTTGTCACCAATGGTGGCTTATAACATATAAATTATAATCTCATATGTATTTATCTGAGAATTGATAATAACATTCATCAATATATATATATATATATATATATATATATATATCAAACGTGCTACTAAAACTACTCAACATTACAGTGCATCATGTAAGCATTTGGCTCCATGTTTCTATTTCCATTTATAAGTTTTACATGACGGTTTTCGAATGGCAACAATAAGTGTTTGAAAATCCACTGCTAAATGCTTTTTGATAAACATTTATAGAAAAAATAGACATATGGCAATAACAGTACAAGAATTAGATTTAAACTAGAAACTTGAAAAAGTACCAAATGGCTTTTTGATAAATAGATCTATTACTAAAAATACTATCAAAATATTTTTTGTAATATATATATATATATATATATATGGATAAAAAGGGACTTTTATTTTTATTGCAGAATTGATATGATGTGATTTGTTTGGCTGGGATATTGTATAAGTCATAATATAGCCATTTGGTTCATTTTAATTTTTAAAAAAATCATGAAGAAAATAATTAAATTTAAAAAAAATATTTTCTTAAATTATATGCAATTGCTCAAAACACACACACATATATTTTTTGTAAAATATAAAATGTCATACATTCTAGGGTTAAGATGTTCAACAAACGGTTTCACTTCTGTAAAAAATAAATTATATCGACGAACCCAAACCATAAAAATAGCCTCATGCCCTTTGGCCCTTATAGCTTAAAAACCGACCTAAACCACACCGAAACTAAGTACCTACCCATCATGGAGTCCGACCTACTTTTATCTTTCTTTTTAGCACCTGCAATAACAACATCTCTGGGCGCCCTTGTTCTTTCAACATTGATTTAACATTCCGGGAGCTCCCAAAATAAATTGGATCAGAGGAAAGAGGTGAGGAATGTGAAAAAAGTCACCCTCACTGACCTATTCTGGGTGATTGGGTGGGATAAGAGGGTTCTGGAGATGGTACCATCCGGAAGACGCATCTGGTACAAGTTCGCCTCATTTCTTTTTGCCTTGATTTCTTTTCACCCTCATTTTTGGTGTTTTTTTATAGTCGGTCACTGTTAAGCAGAATATAAAAAAGGACCATTCTGAATTGAATGGCTTTAAGGATGGTTTGGTGTTGTCCTGCTTTTTACACAGTGTCTTGTTGACTTTTTGATTTAGCATCCAGACGAAGATCGATGGGATGGTTGCAAAACTAATTTCAAACTACTAACACAGCTTCACTGCATGCTTTAAGGAAAAGAAGGATGAAAATACTATTTAAATTTTTAGCACCTATCTTGAAATTTTGGGGATCTTGGGACTCCAAAATATTGAAACTGTTGAGTTTTTCGTACAAACATAAGAAAAATTATCTAACATCCTAATAAAACTATTATGATATCTTGTATTCTTGATCTAAAAAATGGTTTCAGTTTAGCAGATAACAATAAGATGAATTTGTATAATTAAATGTATTTCTCACTTTTTTTTTATTCAGAAGGCACCATTCTAATAAATAAAGAATACACTTCAAGTATTCTATCAATCACATTTACTTAAAAGATATTAAGACGACTGTCGTACTTAATTTTGATCAAGATTTCGGGCGTCTCATTATTGAAAGAGTTACATATGAGATAGAGAATACAAATAAGAAAAATGTTTAACCATTATCCTAAACTTTTTATAGTATTTTTTAAACAAGTCTGGAGCAATATTATTCATTAAGAAAATAAAATTTAAAATCGGTTTACTTAAACTTGTATAATATTCATAAATTGCACTGATATGCATCTTTTATTTGCTATTATAGATATACTGAAAACTAAATTATATCAAATTATAACTAAATGCTAAATGACATATGCAGCCACTTTTTATCATATCACAGTGATATTAGATCAATTGACTCCATAATTTTAAAATTAATTCTTCTCCCGAAATATCTTTCCTTAGTTTATATATTAAATCAATTATTTAAATTATTGAATAAATTATTTATTAAATAAATAATAGAATTAGATGAACATAAATACTTTAAATCTCCATTCCCACGAAATTCATTTTCCTCTGTTCCCTGAAATCGAAATATATTACTATTAAAATAATTTCAAGTTGGATTAAAAATGAAAAGAAAACAAAAGCTTTTAATAAGCAAAGTTAATAAAGATTTTTTAATAAAAAAAAATTCAAAGTAGATCCATAATAAATTGTGAAGGAAAAATTATCCATTTAATATAAAATAGTCCTCAATATTTTTACGATATTATGCAGTATTTAGAACGTCGATACCATGGAAAAATTTGAAATAATACAAATTACCTTTTTTTTACATCAAGCATCTACAGAAGTCTAGAATTAATTAGTCAATAACAAAAATTCCAAAAATATAGTTAGCAAAATTTGGAAATTAAAAAAAAAAAAACAGGGATTTTTAGGAGGAAAATTATATTTTTATCCATAATTTTTTCCCGGGAAGTGCATGAATATTAATTGTGTGGTGTAATGTCCTGATCTAGACTAATCAAATAACGAAGCAGAATTTCCAGACAATTCTTTATTTTACAGCCCTATATATACAAAGAACAACTTGTTCTAATCTTGGTTAAATAAATAGATATTTACACCTGTAATAGGAGATACAACAATCAAAATCGGTGGTTTTTCTTGAAACTCAGTACTTTATCTCGTCAACACGACCATTCCAGGGATAGTTTCTCAGACTCTGAACTCGTGGGCGCAGTCCAACAGTTTCTGCAATTCGTTTCTTCTCTCCTCTTAAAAAAAAAAACTCCAAGCTTTATTTCGGCAACAATCTCCGCCTCTTAATTTACATTGGTCATTTCAGCTCTCCTTCGGCCAATCGGGGTTGGGCCATATCCTCTCTCAGTGGCACCAGTGGGTCGTGGGAAGGTTCTTTCACAAAGAGAAACATCTAGCATCCAGATGTTTGGACATCTCTTGAAGGAAGGATTTCTCTTTGTAGGCACTATCAATACCTCTGGGACGAGGAATTCCATATGTGGTCTGTCATTGAAATCGCTAATGAACAGATACGAGACCACCCAGGTGAAAAGATCCACCATCTGGCTATCACGAGGGTTTAGGGGCCGCGGTGGCCTGGTGGTAAGGTCTCGGCTTCGGAACCGGAGGGTTTCAGGTTCGAGACCCGATTCTACCGAACAACCGTCGTGTAAGGGGGCCAGTTGCACGTTAAATCCGTCCTGACCAAACGTCCTCCCACTGGTGTGGTGTGGTGTGGAGAGGGGGATGCCAGCTCAGGTGTCGTCCTCGTCATCTGACCGCGGTTCAAAATTACGAGGTCCGTCCCAAAATAACCCTAGTGTTGCTTCAAACGGGACGTTAATATAACTAAACCAAACCAAACCAAACCAAAACTCGAGGGGTTTAGTAAGTAACAGCGATAACACAGCTGGCTGTAAATGTCTTATCAGTACTGGGAAAAGGGGAATGTTTAAGTGGTTACGAACTACCTTAATTTTAATGACATTAGATTCTTTCTGCGAGAGTGTTTAGTGATAGCACTAAGAACTCCACCAATAGCTCCAGTGTAACTGAAAAAGGAATATTTTCATTAATTAACAAATTAGTTCAAACAAATAAAATTTAAAAGATCACAATATATCTATTCTTTTCTTCTATATAATAGATGTTTGTCTTTGTAAAGTATAAAATAATTGTTTTATTTTTATACTTTATTTGTATATTTTTGGGACATTGTATAGAATATTTAAACATTTGAATGCGAAACGATTTTCATCCAGACCTGCAAAGAAAGCGTTCATTGGAAACTTATTTATGTATGTTACAAATAAAAAAATAAGGAAAATGAATTCTACTGCAGATAGAGAAATAATTATATTTAAGAATGTGTTCAAAAGTGTATAGGAAGGGAGTTTTATAAATGCACTTAATCGTCTTGTCTTGGAAATCGTCTTGTCTTCCATGTTGCTTCTGCGAATAACAACAATATTTCATTTTTTAAAACATTTCAACAAAATACTTCTTCTTCAATACTTCTTGTGAATGTTCTATAAAATATTTTAATTTCAAAATTTATGAATTTATCAGTTTTTATTTTATAAAAATATTTCAACAATTTAGATACAAATTCGGTGGAAACATTTGAAAGTACGGCATTTAAGGAATCCATCTATTGATGAATTTATACAATGCAAGTGCTAGCGTGACGGTTGATGAATATAAATCTTAAATACAGTTGATTTCGTAGAATTTAAATTTTGGAAGTAATAATTTAATAAATGATTTATCGTTGAATGAGCGACTACATCATATACGGCCTTTAATGAAACTAACTATTAATTTATTAATCTTCCTCATAAACATATTAAGATGATATTTGATGTATCTGTATATTTAAACCCTTTTCCAAAATATTGTATCTTGGAACTACCATGGAATCATTTAATAAACGATATATCGCTCCATTCCTCAAGACTGACTGAAGACCTGACTGCTGCCTCCAAGCGAACCTTTCATCCAAAGTAAAATCCAAAACAATGATTTATTTCGAAAATCTCTCCCGTAATGATGGCGCTTTCTGAGAGCTCACTTGCGAAATGCACGGCTCCCACAGAAATTCGAGGCCACCCTCTCTACTCCCTTCCTTTCCTCACTGTAATTTTCGAAGGAGGGGGTGTACTTTCATATACACCCATCTCTTCCCCACCCCAGAACGATCCTCGTGGGACGTCTCGATTCACAGGTTGAAGAGAGCGCTTACAGAGTGCTTTGCTCGGAATCAGCAGTTGATTCTCGGTTAGAGAAGCAATCATGAAAAGGCGGATCAATGGGAGGTGAAGTTGAGATTTTTAGTCGAAAGAAGAGGTGAGGTGTGAGAAGAATAGAGTTTTTGAAAGGGAGTTTTATGACCTTCTGTATAGATATAAGTTTTTTGAAAGAATGGTTCTTGGAGAATTAAAGAAAGGTGATGTTTCGCCGAAAATTCTAAGCATAGTCATAGTAACTGATTACGTCAATGCGGTATTCGGATGCAACGAATGATTAGTATTTTCATAAAAGATAACGTATCATAAGAAAGTTAAATTTTTTAGTAAATTTGTCTGAGAAAATATTTATTAAACAAGTTTCAGTTCTTTCTCTTTCCGAACTCTTTTCCTGGTTTCTTTGTTCTTTTTTTTTAATTTTCTTCTAGCACTTGAAGGAATAAAAAAAAATAAGAATTCTAAAGAGAGTATATTCAGCAACAAAGGATATTTGGATATGCTGATGTTAAATATGTTCCAGGGCTTGATTTACTTCCCAAATATGTCCCTCTTTTAATCCATTTAAACATATAAAACTTTGTATAATGAATGGTTTCTTAGGAAGATAGTTTTCGTGTTTGAATTTAATTGAAATCTTTCTTTTTACAAATTGACAGACATTTATGCAAACTCCATTCAGCCTTTACTAAAAGTTAGACCATCGAGGAAGTTGTTCACCTTCATATTCATTTGATTTCTGCATATTTGGAAGATTAAGTAAAATATTATTTGTAATAACATATTAAACCTAACTATTCATTTTCTGTTATAGCTGTATTCTATAAACAGCTGAAAAGTTGATGCGTTGGCAGAAATTTTGTAAATATTTATTTTAATTTCAAAACAGTTTGAAATTGAAATTAATCGGTTTTGAAAATAGATAAATAAAATGAATTCGACCAAATTTTTTGTAATAAACATAGTTTTGCTAAAGTATTAAATAATTAAATTCATCTGTGAGGATAGCGTTACTGCTGAGGACATTTATTAGAGAATTATAAGTTTATTGAACACCATCAGAAACAAATAAGTTTTTTTTAGGAATGTGAATCAGAAATTATTTAACTCAACACGTATTCGTTTTATCTACAGTTTTTCTTAAACTTCGTGAAATTCAATGAGTCTTATATTAAATCCACTGCAAAGAAAAACTATATGAAGATTTAGTCTATTATAATGCTTTACCTTTCTATTAAAAAAATAGTGAATGTGAAATAAAACCGGCATGAGCCCTTCAATAAAGACGTTGCGATATAAATTGCTTTACCATAAATTAAATATATTCACTAAAATTTAATAATATTTATCGTTATTCATATGTTTGAATAAATTCATGTCAGAATTTATTCAATTTAAAGTACAAAACTCATTTTAAATGAAATCTGTATTTTAATGTCTGGAATTTTTAAAATTAAAAGCCCGAGAAAGCACCCGAAGAAAAGTTACTAGTCGGTTTTACACTTTCCTTTTTTCAACAAATTACCGTTATAAAATTATCATAAAACTGATTGAAATCAATAACTATAAGGTTTTAACGAGACAAACAAAGCATTTTATTACATCTTTGTGAAAAATATCTCGGCAGAATTTCGAAACAGCTAACATATGAAAAGAAATTGAAAGAGATTCGTGCCTATGGTTACAAATATGGTAGTATATTAATGCGTTTGTATAGATTCATCTATCTTTATATTATTTCTAAAATAACACAATAATAATGTATATAAAATGTATTTAATATTATTACACACTCATGTATATAAATTTTATTAAAATGATAAAGGAATTCGTTACAGTTAAAATACATGCCTGATTGTATGATATCGCAAATAAATTCTACAGATATATAAATGATAAAAATAATTTATTTTTTTCAACAGTATATTTCAAAATTTCGACAGTATATTTCAAAATTATTGCGGTGAAACATAGAAATTTTGTATTAAAATATAATTAAATGTTTGATGAAGGATTCCCAGGAAGAATTTAATACCAAAATGTGACACCAAATCCAATGAAAACGTTTGGAGCGATTTTTTTTCATTCTGCACATCGTGCCACATAACTTGCAATTTACATACAAAATATCAATTCAAATATTTTAATCTTAATACATTATAAGGCTCAAAGAAACATTTAATAAAATGAATCGTGTACATTGAGAAGAATTTATTCTCACTTGCATTGAAATTCTTTTATTCCTGAATTCTGCGATCTAATCCAAAAAAAAAAAAAGACTGATTTTAATTCACAATTTAATTGACAAGCTCTCCCAAATGTTTTGCTTGAACTTGGAACTGTCAAGAAAATTTTCAGCCTTATTTACTTTCGGTCCTGATTGCAATTCTCGCCCATCATAAAAGTGGCAGATGCCCAAAACTCTCTTCCTCTAATAGAGGCTGACAAGCAACTCTTATTTAATTAAATGATGCCGCCATTTTTAAATAAACATGCCAAGCAGCGGCGAGAAGTTGATTGATCTCACTCCAACTAATTAATCTCCGAGAGGGGATCATTTTCTAAATCGATTAGCAAGGATATAGTGAAGGAAGAAATCTGCCATTTTGAGTCACAAAAACGCCCCACAGGAGCAGATAAGGCTGGAGCAGGGGGAACCATGTTTTTATTTAATAGAAGGAAAGATTAAAGCGGGTTTATCAGGCGGAAGTTGATGATAAAATGAATTTCGCGGCAAAACAACCTTTAATTGGCCGATAAAAGCGTGTTCATCCAAGCATGTAGTAATCGTAGGACTTCAGCTAAAGTATGACTTCGCGCTGATTAACCTAGGGTCCCCTGTGAATGCTGATATTACGAATGAGTAGTTTCAAGTTGAAGATTATATATAATAAAAATATTTCTGAAATACAGTCGAAAATTTAAGCTGCTTTTTATTAGAATCGTAAGGAGTTCAGACTTTTATTAAGGAAGCTTAAATAACAAGCACAGATACCTTCACAATAAGCGTTGAATAAGATTGTAACCTCGAGTTTTAGTAATACTGGTTCATTATATCAGGAGGGCTATGTTTGTCTGCGTGTTGTATATGTGCAGCATATTTGTAACCAATACTAAGTTAATATGGAATTTCTGTCAATATTTTTAATGAAGCTTAGATGACAGAAACATTTTCCTCATATAGCCCTCATCTACGTTTAGCGCATGTTTGTGGCCACATTTTTTAAATGTAAAATCATAGTCTTTTTTGTTACATTTTTATGAAATAGGAATGATTAATTGATATTCACACTCTATTCACCTATACCACCAAGCAGCTTATATTCTATGTTTACATACCAATTAATAAAGTATTTATCTAAATATGCTTTTTAGAGCATTGTTTCTTTAAGAAGAATTTGTCAAAAATATAGGTAAATTAGAATATAAAGTGAAAGGTTCTTTTATTTTTGCTAATATATATATATATATATATATATATAAGCATTATTTTATGTGAAGCAGAATACAGGTGCGACAAGCAGTGAAGATACTTTGATATTTTATATTTGCTTTATTCTCTCCCGGGAGGCAGACATGATTTGTTTACAAGAAAGCGCGGACAAGACACGTCCACTCACAGCCACAGATTAGGCAGAAAGAGAGGTAAAAGCGAGAAATAAATTATCCCACGTTTTGTATAACATGAGATATTGATAGGGAAAATATATTTTTCATAGTGCTAATATATTATTAAGATTCCGATAGGGGTGTCAATCACAAGTAAGAGAAACACAGGGATCTTTTAAAAAGAATGTGCTTACTGGACATTTTTGTATCCCTTCACGCTGAGCGTGTGAATTGCCGACCTAAAGATTTTACAAAGCTTATCTTAAATTAATTAAGTAGAAAGTGGAATCTGATCAGAAAATAAGAGAATATTTTGGAATGAAGTTACTATGGGCTAAATTAAGATAAAACTTTGGGAATTAATTTGGATTTAAATCAGAGTTTAAAATATCATTACACACACTTATCGAAAAATTTCTAAAAGAAATTGCTTTATGGATTAGAGAACGTATTAAACAACGGAAATAAGTACTTGTCGTTAATCAAATGTTTAATTTTTTACAGATTACTTGTATATTAATATAATAAAGTCAGATAAATAAGTACTTTTCTCTTAAAATAAATATTTTAGAAAGTCAAGAATTATATCCTTTCAACTTAAACACTCTAGCACCTTTAGTTCGGTTCTCTTCTGCGTCCACTAAAAGTTTAACAGTAGTGGATTAATGTAACAGTAGGAAAGCTGAAATTTTGAAGTGACGATAGTACATCGAGGGGGAGAGCATTCCTTAGCATGATACATTTTTTACGTTTTGATATAATGTATAAAATGAGTATTATGGATATCTAGCTTTTTACCAATTTCATTCCAAACTTTTACATGGATCTACAACTTTGACCATAAGAGCGAATTCAATTTTATTTAAAATTTAAATCTTTGTATTATTTAGTTATCGTGCTACTATAACTCCTTATTGAAATTCTGTCCATTTATACAAACATCAATCATATCTCCAAGCGCAGTAAATAGTAGTTAACGACTCCAATTGACAACTTTTCATTCTTATGAACTTTCTAAAAAACAACACTTCTACTCACATTCAATAGATTTTCTCTCATTTTGTTGCAGACTTTCAAAAAGCCTTTTTGGCTTCTAGAGTCCTCCTGTAGCTAAGGGTAGCTAAGGATTCTGACTAGTTCCTCTCTTATTACTTCTTTGAGACTAGACATGATATTTTGACCGAATTTTGGGATAATTTTTGTTGCAATATAAATCTATCTTCCACCTTTTTTTATATATCACTCCCTTTCTTTGTTCCTCTGTATTATTGAAAACTCTTTCCATTCTTCTTAACTAAATTAATTTTTTACTTCATTCATCATAACTTCTTATATTATGTAACTGAATTTAATTTGAATTTTTCATTAAACATAATTATATTCTGAGTATAAGAAGCGTAGAGTTAAATAACTTCAATAACTTTAACAAATATCGGCATATCTCATATACGCAAATATACGAACCCCTAAATGATGACCTGCAAACAGATTTGTTAATAAATTTTAAAATTTCTGTAATTTTTATGATAAATTTGTGTTCCAAATTTATCACTTTTTGAATTTTTATCATGTTCTCATGTTTACATACAGATAGAACTTGTTTCGCACGGATTCCGTCTAAATTTTAAAAGTTATCAACACATTGAGTGTTAAATCTACATTTGTAAACTTGAGACAGCCAGACATAATTCCAAAAATGTGTTTCTTATATACGGAAAAGGTTGGTGATTTGTCAGAATTTTGAGATCTATTTTTTTATGATTATAATACTTCTAGAAGTATATTTCGTATAAAAAGTAAAAATATAAACATATTTATAAGTTTATTGGAAATCTCGCAACAATATCAACTCATTGGTTCATAAATCTGCATCAAAATTTGCTAGCCCTGATCAATATATTTTACAGACAGACGTAATTACATAAATGCGTTTCTTAGAGTAAACTTTAATGCAAGCTTATAAACTTACACATTTATAAGCGTGCAGGAAATTGAGCAACAGTATTAACGAAATTCGTCTAAATTTTGTAACTATATATCAACTAGTTGATTGATAAATCTGCATTCAAATATTAGAAATTTGATTAATATATTTTACAAACAGACAGACATAATTCCACAAATGTGTTTCTTATTTAGAGAACACAGTGATTTATCAAAGTATTGAGATTGAATTTTTTTATGATTACAATAATTTCTCCTAGTATACTTTGTATAGAAAGTAAAAGTATAAATATTTTTATAAGCTTTCAGAAATTCCCTCAACAATATCTTGACAATATTATATACATTAGCAATGGAATTCACTAACAAGTGATAACAACGCATTACCATCTCTTTGAACCAGGTAAATTTGAATTTCAAACATGAATTTGAAAACGATGGCCAACTACCAATGTCTAACTGAGCTATCAATTTTCACAGCCAAATCGCGCTTATTAGCAATTTGGAAGTCCAAATATCATCCCGCGGAGTCTCTATTCAAACTGTAAGCACCCCTTTGCTTCCTTCGCGCGTCATTCACCCATTATGCAAATGAAAACGTGGAAAGATCCATTGTGGTAAAGGGTCTGCTGGGAATCCTTATCAAAGACCGCGTGCCCAGACTGCCGGATGCCCAATGAAGGATGCGATGCGGGATATTTCTAAGACTGCTCCAGGAATAAGGATGAGAAGGTTTGTTGTGGAATAAATGTTAAATCATCACGTCTGGAACTCTGCCTGTCAGCTGCAAAACCCAAGAGTGGTTTATAAAACTGGAATATATATATATATGTATATAATGCTTCTAATTTTTATAAAATGTAGATTTGGATTTCAAAAATTATATAAAATGTTTTATGTTTTATGTTTCCTCGCATACGAAATATAGAGGAAGTATTGTAATCCTCAAAAAATTCGAAGTCCAGAATTTGATGAATCTCCATATTTCAGACCTCCCTCAGTTTGAAAAACACGTTTTTCGCATTACGTTTGTCTGTGAACATGATAAATAAATAAAAAAAACTTTAAACTAAAGGGCTGGAATTATAATATGGAATTATGACCAATTATGTAGATTCCTTTCAAATTTTTAACGAAATTCTTTCATAGGAAGTTTGTCTGTCTGGCAGTTTCAGTACAAGTGAACTCGACAACTACAAAATGGGAAACATTAGTTAGATAAAATTTTATACGAAGATTTAGTATTTAAATCATGGATATTTATCGATTTTTTTTACCAAAGCTGCCAAATTATTGACCATTTGTCGGTCAGTAGGTTCGCTTGCATGCAATCGCAATAACTCATACGCGCAAAGATATACGCGCACTGATTTTATCTTAAATGCAAGATTATTTGTATTTTGAATTTAAAAAAAGCACATTTATTATAGGAAAGTAGTCATAGGTTACATAAAAAATAAATAAAATAATTCAGGTAATAATGCGTTATATTTATTTTGAAAAAAGTTGTGTGTGTATTTTTGGCAATATGATGTATTTCCCAAAAATCTAGCTTATATCTAATATAATTTTGAAATACAACATCAAACATTGATAGCTTACCTACAACAGATTAAAAGTAATTTTTTAACAATTAGATCGATCACTCCTTTATGGGGAACTCGACAATGTAAACTATCTCTTCAGGTAACACGCAGAACTTCATCACCCACCACATTGCAATATACAGAAACGATACAACTTACCTGCTAAAAGTAATGTCAACTGTTTTCTTTCACACATGATTTATTGCCTATGGTTATGAACGTGCGTTCGGAAACGGACACACTCCCCAAGCAGCAAGAGAAGTCACCAAACGGTTGGCCAACCATCGCATCCATCTGATATAGTTCGTCCGTATTTTGCCAAAGTCACCTTTGCATTGGCGCGACATCGGATTCTGACCATATTTTTTTTGTCGCCTCTGAAAGTCGCTTTTTCATCGGGGTGAACTCCTACGGCGACTTAGTGAAAAAGACCGGCTCAAAGCAATCGGCCCATACTCGCCTCGATGTCTGGAAAGATGTCCGCTTTTCCTAGGCGTCGCTATGCGAATATATTTTAGAAATTTCCCATGAATCACTTGGCGTGTATTGGATTTTGAAATTCAACCAGCAACGCATGCTGTCATTTCAAGAAACTTTGTAAGTGTAAAGTATTTATTATTATATATTTGTAAATAATATAAAATTTATTCTAAATAATGAATAAAAAAGATTATTTTTGTTGAAGCCGTCCGAACTCGTTGCTCACCTGAAACATGGAGTTGCACATGATATTATTAGCGTTAAGCGATCATTATCATTTTTTTTTCTTGTTCGTATTCTTTTCAATTGATTTTATTTCTTGTTATCTTTTTTTTTTGTGTGTGTGTGTTCTTAAATTATTGCAGATATTTTTCCATTTCATTTACAATTCCTTTTCTTTTGTTAACAACAATTTCTAATGAAAAAAGTTTTTAAAAAAATATTAAATTATGTTCTTATGTTTTGGTTTTGAAATAACATTTGTGTTATTATTTTTATTTCGACATAAGGCTAAAAAAATAGATTCGCAGAATATATTTATTGTAAATTTCAAAAAAAAAATCTTTAAAACTTGCAATTATGTAGTTATATTTGAATACTCTTATGTGAATAGTTTATAATTATTTCACCTTTCATAGAATAGTAACATAAATTTTACACCCATTAGTTTATAATATTTTTCTCTATTGTCCTAAACATTATTATACTATTTGCTTACATAGTTAGTTCATTATCAGATTGAAAACATTATCAAGCTTATGAAGTTTTATGAGACTTTTACTCCTTAATTACATATCTCCAATTGTCAACAAATATTTTATTTGCAATTTTAAAAGAAGTGAAAGCTCAATCATTATTCTAATTAAGAAATATGTTTTTTAGTTTCATCAAATCTTCAAAAAGAAGATTGAACTTGAAGAAAAGTATATGTATAATTCTTTATATGTGTTACCAGCAAAATATGAAATCCAGTATTCTATAGAATGCCCATGCATTGTATATAATGCCTAAAACAAGTCAGTAATGTATGAAACAATTTGTATTTCATACATTTTCTAAGCATTCTATAGAATGCCAAATGACAACCTGGCGAATTATGAAATACATCTCTCATTCAATGAAATGAAAATTTTGTGCACATTTTGTTTCAAAGTTGAAAATGCAATTAAAGATAAAATAAATTTTAAAATTAATCTATAAATATAAGCAAAAAAAATGTCTCACTATTTGTTTGGAAACTACTGTGCAAATTTCTATTCCTGACTTCAAAAAGGAGCAAAATATTGGAAGTTTTAATTAATGTGACGGAGTATGGTTTCTACCGACTTGGAACATCAGAAGGAAATTTAAAACAATTATATGTGAGATCCCAACTCACTTTATATCCTAAGAACTTGTTTAGAATTGAAGATATTCCAAATCACAAAATTTCTCTCTGGTCAGTTGCAATTACTCAGAGCAGTGGAAGCAACCAAGTATTTATCAAATGTATGTGTTAAACAAAGTGCCAAAATATGTAATGTCTTTTCGTGAAAAATGTAGTAAAACTTCAAAATGTTGCAATGTGATAGGCTTGAATAACAAGTAGGTAAGTTTTAATTTCTGATTTTTTTTTATCTGAAAACTTATTTGCCTTAATTAGAAAGGCATAAATTTTGTTTTGTACAACTTTTATTTTTCTCTTTATAATTTGAATAAAAAAATTTTTAATGGCAACCTCATTATTTTTTCAGACTGACAATTCAAGTGATTTTAATTCTATTTAGCTTAGTTAATTTTCCTTTTCATTTACAATTTTTCTATGAAAGAAGTTTTTAAAAAGTATTAAATAGCATTTTTATATTTTGGTATTGAAATAACATTTGTGTAATTACTTTTATTTTGACATGAGGCTAAAAAATGTTTAGCAGAATGTATTTATGGTAAACTTCAAAAAAAAATCCTTTAAAATGTGAGATTATGCAGGCACTTTTGAGTACTCTTATATGAATAGTTTCTAATTATTTCACATTTCTTAAAACAGTAGCATAAATTTTACTCCAAATAGTTTGAGTTTTTTTTTCTTTATTATCCTAAACATTATTATAAAGTTTGCTTACACAGTCCATTATCAGAACAAAAATTTTATGCTTATGAAGTTCTATAAGACTTTCGCTTGTTAATTACTCATCTCCAATTGTCAAGAAATGTTTTATTTGTACTTTTAAATGAAGCGAGATCTCAATTACTATTACAATTGTTTTCTAGGTTCATCAAATGTAATCAAAAAGGAAAAGTGAAATTTATAAATAAATGTATAATTCTTTATATGTAGCTGAAGATTCAGTTATACATATATATAATATTTATTTAAATGTGTGTGGATTTTTAGAAATTTCAAACTTTTCAAGTATTACATTATAAATAAAGTTTAAATAATTTTTTTATAAATGACTTTGTGACAATATTATTTATTCTTGTAAATTATAATCCATAGTTTCAGGATTTTGCTTGGGTGTATAAGTCATTACAGAAAATTCAGTAAAAAATTTCAAGTAAATTATTATTTTACTTTGTATTTCCAAAATATTATTTAATGAAGGTCTTTTTAAATAAATTGTTTTGCATAGTTGTTTTTCTTTTCTTCTAAAAATAAAGAGAGGAAAATAATAATTAAAGAAATATTTGTCTAAAGAAATTTCGTATAATTGAAAGTAGTGTTTACATTTTTAGGTATGGAGTTTTTGTGAAATATTCAGAGTTAATCATAGATCAAATTTGGTTCTTGTGCCATGAAACAAAATCAAACTAATCATAGATAAGAAAAAAATTAGAAATTTGAAGTAAATTGTTAATTTGTGCGTGTAAAATGTTATCAATTGGACATTAGCTAACACTAACATTTATAATGAGGTATAAAATTTCTACACCATAAAGTAACTTTGTAAGTTAATAATAAGTAAGATTTCGTATAATTGAAAGAAGTGTTGCATTTTTGTGAAACATATTTTTCAAATATTCAGAGTTAATCATAGATCATTTTTTTTATTTTGCCACAAATCTAAACCTTACTAAACATAAATTATGAAAATATTAGAAATTTGAAGTAAGTTATTAAATAAGAAGTAAGTTTGTGCTTGTAAATTGCTGTTTATTGAATATTAGATAATACTAACATTTATAATGAGGTATAAAATTAATTCAATATGAAGTAACTCTGTAAATTAATAGTAAATAAAATTTCCTATAATGGAAAGAAGTGTTCCATGTTTGGGTATGGAATTTTTGTGAAATATTCAGAGTTAATCATTAATTAAATTTGGTTCTTGTGCTACAAAACCAAACAACTAAATATAGATCTAGAAAATATTAGAAATTTAAAGTAAATTATTAATTTGTGCTTGTAAAATGTTGTATGTTGGACATCAGCTGACACTAACATTTATAATGTGTAAAATTTCTGCAACGTGAAGTAACTTTGCATGTTAATAATAAATATAAGGAATTTCGTAGAAATGAAAGAAGTGCTGCATTTTTGTGTATGGAATTTTTGAGAAATATTCAGTGTTAATCAAAGATCAAATTTAGTTCTTGTGCTATAAAACCAAACTAATCATAGCTAATAAAAAATATTTGAAATTTGAAGAAAATTATTAATTTGTGCGTGTAAAATTTTATCTATTGGACATTAGCTAACACTAAAATTTATAATGGGGTATAAAATTTCTTCATGAAGTAATTTTGTAAAGTTAATAGTAAATAGAATCAGTAAAATTGAAAGAAGCGTTACATTTTTGTGCATGGAATTTTTATGAAACATATTTGTGAAATATTCGGAGTTTAACATAGATCAAATTTGGTTATTTTGCTTCAAATCTAAACCTCACTAAACATAAATTATGAAAATATTAGAAATTTGAAGTAACTTATTAATTTGTGCTTGTAAAATGTTTTCTATTGAAGAAACATATAATAGGAATTATATAATTTAGTGTTTTAAACTATTTTTAACCAACGCATTAAATTTTAGGGTGTTAAAATAGGAATTTGTGTTTTATTCATTATTCTTTAGAAATTATTTGTTTATTACTCACACTAAGCAATATAAAAGTGTGTATAGTAAAGAAAATATTTTTTTAATAAGAATTATATATTTTTCTGTTTCGAATTTTTATGAAATGGCTTTTAAAAGCAGATGATATAATGAATATATATAAAACATCTATTTTTAAATTTCTAATATCAGTTAAAATCATACTGATTAATTATATAATTGAAACTATGATTATGTTAGCATTTCTTCCCATGCATTAAACAATGAAAATAAATAGGAAATATCAATGAAGGAAATAAATCTTATATGTAGATAGATGTGCAGGTGATCAAATTTAAAATTATTTCAAATAATTTTAACATTTGTTTATTTTTTTAAAGAGCAGTAAAAAAATGTCATTTAAACATTTTATAGGGTAAGATTGTGGTAAAATCTATGCTATAATAATAGTTAAAAAAAGTTGGAAGAATTGTTAGAATGACATTTTCCATGAATTTTTATCAAAAGTAAGTATTTTATGGAATTTTAAATTTATCAAAATAAGTAACAAACACTATTATTAATAGGTAAAAAAGAAAAGTTAACTATTCAAAATATCTCGTATTTTCAGTCTTGACAAAATTTTGAAAGTATGATAGTTTTAAATATTATGACACTAGTTTCTATAGTTTGAGAAATTTGAATAACCACTAAACTAATATTTCAGTTTGACACAAGCAAGTGTTCAGAAATAAATCGCCTAATGATTGGTATTTGGTCGCCCATTGCTAAAACACATGGGGAAATTATTGGTATTGGGTCACCGATTGTTAAAACACATGGGGAAATGATTGGTATTGGGTCGCAAATTGCTAAAACAGGTAGCGAAATGCTAGGTATAACGTCGCCCGTGATAATAACACGTCGCTAAATGATCGGCAAATTCGTCGAAAACAAGTCGGAAGCGACCATCGCTCGGCGAACCGCCGGGGGACATGATCAATGTCGGGGCGAGATCGCCTCCGATCTCGCTCCAATCACGCTCGTTCCGTGGGGCAATGGTTGGCCAACGATCTTTTGCTGCTTGGGTCTGGTTTTTGAATATAGTTAAGGGGAACTGGATGTAAACAATTGGCAACAATATACATTAAAGGGTTAAATCAACGGAATTCGGTATGCCATTTTATGATTAGAACGGCAGATTTATGTCAAATTTTGGTTTCAAACAATCGTCAGAAAGGTGTTCAAAATACGTAGGTTAGATATGGAAACATTTGGAAATAGCATGATTTTAGAAAATATGAATAGTAATTTCGATGTGACAATCATAATAATAATTTATTTGGAGAAGGTTAAACCAATTTTCGTGCTCTATTTAACTTTCTGTTTAATGCCTGAATCTATTATTTCTTTTATACCTTTTTTCTAGTAAATAAATTAATTTTTTATACATTGAATCTTCACCTAAGCAAATCTAATAATATTTTGCTGAATCATAAATTAGTTCACCCAAACGTTGAATTAAGTGACGCTATAAAAATGCTCAATGAAGCAGACAGAACCATCCTGTATGGCGATTTGTTTATATTTCATTGTTGTCATTCAACAATAATTAAGAAGAACGATTTTTGTGTCAAATACGTTAGTGTTTTTTATATTCAAATGCTAAAAATGTATTTTAGAACATGTTACAATAATTTGAAAGGTGGAATATATAATAATATAATAAATATCTAGCCTTTATTGTGCATAGTAATAGACCAGAATGTGAACAATTAAAAAGCATGTCATAAAAAATAATTCATGACACTTTCTTTCATGATCAATGTTGTTTGGTGGACCAACATCAATGTAGAAGTGCATTTCATTGGCTGAATATCAAACGGAACTGAGAGGTAGTTAAACTAAAAAAATACTTTATTAAAAAACGGTTTGAAACATCCAAACGTTTTGTCATCGAGATTTATTTTATGCGTAAATTTTTAACAATATATTGCTTTGATCATTATCTTTATTTTTCCGCCTTTTCAAAAAAAGCCATCAACGTGAAGAGAAAAAAGTTAGAAGATCGAATTTACTAAACGATAATGAAAAATATATTTGCGTGCGCATGCACTAATCTGCCAACAGTACAGATAGGTGTCTTGATTAAGAGCCAAATGTAGCACTTAAACCACGAATCCCTTTTTTTCATTTAGAGAATATAGTTTTCTAGGATTCACCTAAGTAGGCTGATGCTTCGAGAAGCAAAAGAAATACAATTATATATCTGGAAGGTAAAATTTTTTACATTATTTCAATCTTTTCTTTTACTCTTTCGTTATCTCTATTACTAGCAAACCGCTGTATGATTAATTAATTAATTGAACTGTACTTCTGCACAAGTAAAATAGGAAATTTTTTACTAGGGACTGTTTAGATTTAATGGGTACACACAGGAACCTTAGGAATACGAACTAATTGAGGCTCATTTCGGTTTGAATTCCAGAAAAAGCTGATACTCTACTGAATTTAATATTCTCGATATACTATATTCAGTAGAATATAGAATTTGGGAAATTTGTGAAAAAATATTGAAGAAGCTAGTAGAGATTTTAAATGTACAGTGGAGTAGTAAGCAAACAAGTTGAAAACTTTAAACTGGAGAGATTCATTGTTACTATAACAGCATGAGGAGGCGGTGTTGGGTTTTTTTCCTGTTCTCTAGTTAGTTTTTTCTGTTCTTTAGTTAGTGAGATAGTTTTCACTTCACTATTCTTGCATGTATTGTCCTTCTCATTGCTAATATGTATAGAGATATACTCAGTAGATATTTATCACACTTATATGTACGATTCTGTACTTCACGATTTTGTACACATGTATGCATAAACAGGTATGTAGATATTTATACATTCATTCTACGTGAATTAATTGTGTGAACGTGTAAAATTTCTACAAGGCATTGATTCCATGATCAAGAATAAATTCAAGATAATTGCGGAATGAAAGGGGAAAAAATCATCTCGATAAATCTTGCAATACCACAACCACCGTTAGTCAAGGCCAGAACACTTAAGTCACAGAAAATCATGACTTCGCCCCGAGAGGTTACACGAGTGGGTGTGAATTGGGGGACCGAGAAAAGAATTTCACCCTCATGAAGCTTACTGATAAGAAATGCTCTTTCCCCTTCCCACTCCATTTTTTAACCAGTGGTCATTCTCGTGTTTGAGGAGACAGGAAGCATGTTTTGTTGCTTGCAAGAAAACTTATTTGAAATTCACTAAAACTAAGGATCAGAAATGTCTTTAATCTGCTGTGTTCCAAACTGTAATGGAAATTATTGGTATGTCCAAGAGTCAGTGTTTTTTTTTTTTTCCTTTGCTAAAGAGGGAGAACTTAAAATGAAATGGTTAAGTGCCATACATCGTGATGGATTTTATCCAATGCGGCATAGTAGGGTAAGCTCCTTTAAAATTGTGTGAAAGTAATGCCAAAATTTCAAAATGAAAAATCATTTATTCTCACATTAGAAGTTTAAATTCTCAATAATATCAATTTTTCATGATTTTAATCAAGTGCATTATAAAAAGATTTATTTCATAAAATGCTGTAATGTAGGCAGTATTATTGTCAATAATAATTATAATATTTGCCATAATTATGTTTACTATGATATAGCTATTCTATAATTACGTTTATATTGTTAAATTTTATTATGCATCATAACAATAAATACCTCAGAGTAAACAAAATAAAAACTCTCCATACCTATGATTATATATATTTTCATATTGTATATTTGCTACTGTATTCAATATTTACGATAATTTCCTTTGCTGTAGATCTGTGAATTACATTTTAGAACAAATGATATTGAAAGAGAAACTAGTCTATTTAAATCGAAGTTAGGAAAATTATTAAATGCCCCTCTTAAAAATGCCAGACTAGTTACTGGAACAATTCCATCTGAGATACCAAATTGCGCCTCTGACAAGTCATCCTCAACATTTCTGAGACAAAATCCAGAAATAAAAAAGATGTAATTAGAGCAAAAATATATAGAAAATGCTCTTCAGGAAAGCATAATAGAATAAAGGAATATGGTAAAATAAAAGAATTTAAAAGTCTTGAAGAATTGAAGCAGCGCATTTCGTTAGTAAATTTGAAATAATTCTGGAATATCACTCATAAAGGAAACAAAATTTTATTTGTGAATATTGAATTAAGTTCTGGTCCTGAAATTGTATCGTAATAAATGGTTTATTATAGGTGTCAGTCAGCTTCTGCTGGAAAAACAAGCCTGTCAAATATTCCAAATATTTCTTTACTAATAAAGGTCAATAACATCAACAGTTTAAATGAAATATGAGCATCTTCCAGAAATAACAAATAATTCATTACTGAATTCAGATATTTTTTCCCACATCCATGGATAATTTAAAAATAATCCAAGAAAATTTAACCATTGTTATCGCATTTATTACAGAGCAATCTGCCTTTATGATTCAAACTGAACAGAGTAAAAGCTACTCGAATGAAATGATGATATTCTGCTTATTATTTTATTCAATGGCTCCGCATGCATATAAATTTGTCAGAAAGTCTGGCTATATTTTGTTACCTTAAATATAGTAAAGTTATTTCCAACAAAAAATAATGATAAAATATATAGTTAAATGGCAGCCAACGAAAGCTCTTCTAATGTTTCAAAGATTTATTTCATATTTTTTGAAATGTCAATAGAATTGAATATTGGTTTTATTGCTTACTTAGAGTTGATGCCACGGCAAATATCCATAAAACCATTTTTATATAGAGTTGTTTTGAAATTCTTCAACAAAGAAATTGTAATTGTAATTTTATATTGTAATTCAGAAATTATGTACCATATATGAAGAGGATTATTTGAAATCAAAAGTATTTAACAGCAGAGATAATTTTTTAATAATTTAGTGAATGAGGAACAAATACATGATTATGGCCAATGCATTTCAGGACATAATCCAGAAAATGCTTATAGAATGGCAATTTGGTCTGCAGTAAATGCATTACTGATTAATTATTGAAAAAATCAAATGACAGTTTGAAAAGCTCTTCTAAAGCTGGAAAAATACACAAATTTAATAAAGTTATTTTTAACAAAAAATAATGATAAAATATATAGTGAAATCGCAGCCAAAGAATGCTCTTCTAATGTTTCAAAAATATATTTCATATTTTTTTGAAGTGTCAATAGAATTGAATGTTGTTTTTATTGCTTACTTGGAATTGACGCCACAGCAAATATTCATAAAACGATTTTTGAAATTCGTCAACATTTTTTTTTCATTCCTTTTTTCTTAAATAATTTGTTTTAAATCGAAGGGACCTGTATGTATTACCTGCCTTGCCAATAATGCAAGAAAGATAATACATACTAAACGCTGTACCCCCCCACGGGTAATTTTAATTATTAATTAATTCTACAATATATGTGTGTTGAATTGGATGATATGGATGTATATGAAATGATATTAACAAGTGAAAAGTAATTTCTCCTGACTCTCTAGCGCGCACAGACTTAACGTTAAAGAAATGAAGTGTCACGTCTCGTTGTGACGTCACGGAAGATCGCAGAGGCTTTGTATATCGGTGGTTGTGGCACTATAGGCAGAAAATGCTCGTCGCAGGCATTGTGTTGTCTAGAACATCACACTGCTGTTACACTGATCAATATACTGTTTATATGGTGCTAGCACAACGTCGCGTTGTTAAGGCTGATCAGTTCTTTATATAAAAAAATCACCTTTATTTCTATTTATTAAAGTGCTACATTAATTCTTAAACACGAATTCAAATGTTTTTTTTTAATTTAGAATTACGCATTATTTCTGTTTTTTAATTTGTAAATATTATTTTGTCTTCAATTTTTGATAAAAAAATTTTTAGCAGGTTAAAATAGATGCTTGATTTAACCGAAATTTCGGACTTCCAGGGTTCAGATTAGCAAGGTTCCATTACATTCATAAAGGCATGTTTTTAGTAAAATATTTACTTCAAAAATATTTTGCTAATAAAGTCATATATTTCACAAAATGGAAATGCATCTAAAGCGAATCTGTTGAACCATGCGAAAGATAAATTATTAGCAGAAGTGAAATAACAAAGACCAGCCGAAAAGTACTTTATTTGCAAACAAACGTGGACTGCCATGTTTGTGTCACTTCAATTTGGCAATTATTTTCAGTCTTAATAAATATGTTATAAATAATTGTATTACATACAGCTCGATGTGCGCATATTTTTCTAACTTCATTAACTAATGTTTTCGGAACTTGTTTCCCTAATGAATTCAGTTACTCTTGTATTAGTTGGACGGAAATACCATGATATGATTATGCGAAATGCATCAATGTTTTCTGTTCAGTTAGGAGAAATATTGTGGACTCATGAAGTTTACTCTCATGAGCAATATAAAATGCTAAATTCCAGCATTTTTGTGAAATGTTTAATTTTCTATTAAAGTGCTTCATTAAGTGTTTCATCGATAGACTATCGTTTATTTATTCGTAAAAATATTTTTATTTTCTTAAACCATGGAAGAAATTTTACGAATGATGATTATATCTTTTACATAGAAAAATAATGATTTTTCTTATACAAAATAAGTTAATGATCAAATTTTGTTATACTTACAGGGTAAATGAATTTTTTGAAAAATAAGTTGAGGCCTCTTCTAAATTATTATACTAATATGTATCAACTAATGTGTTAGTTTATAAAATGATTTTTTATAAACTGTTATTTTTTTTGGTGGTTTTGTGTGTCTGATTATTAATGATATTTTGCATTTTTTTAATTTCTTGAGTATTTTCGGAATCTTTATGCACAAATATAATTTGTATACTTTCTCATAATTCACAGTTATTTAATATGGAAGTGTTTCCAATAAGAGGAGAAATATTCGAAAAGAAAGAACAAAATTTCCGCATTTCAAAAGATATTATAATTACAGAATAAATTTGATTTTATATCGAAATTACCAGAATAATTTAATATTTACATAGTAATATATATAATAATAAATTATTATGTTTAATATTTATATAATATATATAATAATTACTTAGTATTTGATATTTATGTAATGTATTATGTTTTTTAACTTGTTATGTATAGCAATTTAATATTTCAATATTTATTTTCAATATTTGTTTTTTTCACTCAATTAGCCATATCATTAATAGGACATGGCTGATTTAGCGAATTTTTGTAAATCATTTTGTTAACATTGAATTAAATGATCAACATTAGCTTGAAATCTTAATCAACCTAGCTCTGACTACAAATGAATCAGTTTTAAGCTTAATGCAGTAAATAAATAGATGTTTTATGTGCTACTAGCAAGAAAAATAAATCTCTTTGCTACTGTCGGGAAAGAAAATTTAATATTCTAAGAATTTATTATTCAAGCAACGTGATCTAAAATGGCGGCCATGAGAGTTTGGCATCTGATTCTTCATAAACTCTCTCTGGGATTGAACCAGCTCACCGTCATTAACTATGCCGGCGGAAGAGATGAGAGGAAGGGAAAAAACAAAACAGAAGGAAAGCTTCTTTTGTAGGTAAAACAATGTTTTCAGTTGATCCAGAAAGTTTTTTTTCTTCCCTAAAACAAGTCAAAACAATTTTTTTTTTATTCCCTTCCTAGGGGAAGGCGCGTGCATTTATTAGCATATGAGTTGGTACTTGAGATTGAAGTGTAAATTAGAGAAATTTTAATCGTTTTTGTCGATTATGTAAAAAAAAATATCTTTTCTTTTCTACTTCAAGTTTATAATTTATTAGATGGTTTTTATTCTGAATTATTAGTGCGCTAAGGTTTAGCTACAGTAAATAAATTGTAGTTTAATCCAGCCATTTTAAAGTATCAAGAAGGTTGATTCGTTCTTAATCACTACGTGAAAATGTGTGCATTTTAATTCTTTAAAGAGTCGGTAGGGAATTATAGTTTATATATAATCAATTTAAGTAGAAAATGTCTTACAAGAAGTTCGGAAGTTATTTTAGGTATTATTTATTATGTTTGGGATTTGAAAAGATTTTTTTTCATTGATGGAATAATGTGTAGACATTTTTTTTAATATTGCACCAAAGGAATAAATACAACTAAAAAATGGTTTCAGATTTTGCTAGAAAATTCTGTACCAATTTTATTATCATGCGAGCACATATTAGTATTTTGTTTTGGGGTTTTTGAAGTCTCAGAATGCACGGGCAGAAAATAAAGGGCAGGATCATGAGCAGTTATCGCCCGAAAAAGCACAAAGAAGAAAACGGGAATCAGCGCGAAACAACGAGACGAGGTACTGAAAGTTATATAATTTTTTAATTTTTGACTTTTGTAGTTGGTACAAAAATGTTGGAGATTGAACGGTTTTGAGATGGGTAAGAAACCAACACTTTTTCTAAAAGTTGACGATTACGCAATGCAATACTTACTTGATCATTCCAAAACAGTTTAAACCGGATTTTCGCAAAGAAAAGAAAAAAAAAACTGAACCCGAGACAAAGTTTTGCAGACTCAACCGATTTTGAGATGGGGAAAAAACCCATAGTTTTTCTAAATATCCGTGCATTCGCAATCTGATAGACACGTGATAATTCCAAACCGGTTTAAACCTGTTAAGGACTTAAATGAATTAAGGTTAACAATGACTTAAAAATAATAATGTTCTCACATGATAACTTGAAATTTGCATAACAGATTTCAATTTTATTATTATATTCTTAAAATGACTTAAAATTTTACTCTATAAGTATTACAACGAAAAATATAGTTTACTTTTGAACCACATAGCTTACTTTCATGTAAAAAATTTAATTTTACTTAGTATAAACCTGATTCATTATGGATAAATACTGGTGAATGAAATAATCAAATGATTAATCAAACTACCAATAAACGTAACGCTTGCAATATTGTAAATATCTCTGTTTGATCAGAAATATTTATTTATTGTAGAAAATAATAGGAAAATATTATATTAATACCAAAATAGTACATTCGACTAGATAAAGTTTAATCAGATTCTGTTCCTTAATTAAATTTTACCACTAATATTTTAAATGCAATTATTATCCTATCACTTTTAGCGGTAAAAATTTATACATGTATATACAACCCCAACAACTCAGAAACAAAATTATTGTGACGAAACTACATTTTCGGTCAAATCCAACGACGATCACAAGTATAATTATTTTAGTCTTGCCACAGTGGAAGCCCTTATTCTGAATTATGCATGAATTTTATTTGACATTAAAGACATTATGCCCACATTCGATACTCCAGCGTATAAAACACCTCTTGAATATTCTATTAGTTCCACTTTTAGAGTAATATAAAAGAGTTTATGCTCAGAACAAACAGCATATAAACCTTCTCGAGTTCTCCAGCAGCTTTACCTTAACACGTACCAAGCTGGATTACCATGAATCTTCTCTGGGGAGAAAATGGCGAGCGAGTGCAATTTAATTTCAAATTGAAAATAGGTTGATTCATTCCAGCTTTCACTTGCAGCCAATGTTTATTCGGCTTTGGAATAGAAATTACTTTAGCACTTTCTCACGGCGAAATTGATGAATAAAGTTCATGCTTTGTGTTTGCTGAATCTGGTAATTGTTTTCTGGAATAATTTCCACCAGGAACAAAGATCTTGGACATTACTTCTCTGAAATTATTATGATGCTCAACTTTGCTGTTCTTGTAATTTTCAGAGAAACGATCATGAGAGAATTGATAATCAAGTTAAGTCGTTGGTAGAAAATCGAAATTTTGAAACTTTCGGGAACTTTTGATTGGTGAATGGGTACAACGTAATGCTTTAATTGGTTGAAATTATATTATCAACCCTATTGTTTAGAAAAGAAGTTTAAAATATAAATAACATGGTGTGTTCAAATTAATGGTGAATATTTATTTTTTTCTCTTTTAGCCATGGAAATATGATGAAAAGTTATATTCAAATTTAAAATATGCAGAAATCGTTTTCTGAATGAAAATGACGATATTTAATTTTAACTGAGTTTGATTTACTATTTCTCATAAATTCATTTAGTGTGGTGAATTTTATTTCGAAAATAGCATCTGCGTTCCGATTAGTTAATTAGAAGAAATTATATTTTATGTAGATCAATCATAAAAGTGAATAGTACATGTTACACTAGTCATAAAAGATAAGAGTACTTAAATAGAGCGATTTTTTAATTTTAAAGTTAAAATAGTCAAAGAAAATTTCATAATGAAATGATTTAGATTTCATTCTTCCTTCATATTTTTCAATTTTCCCATGGTTGTAAGTTTTGCATTTTGATCCATTAATTCCTTATAAACTAGACAACAGTTAATCATCAAATTTTCAACAAAAAGTGTGATCAAGTCATTATAAATTAGAATGTGTCTTTGGCATCTATGAAATAATTATTCAATTTACTAAAATTCACTTTGATTAATATTCTATTTTAATATCTGTTTTTAAAACCCATTCAAGTTATCAGCCCTTTCCCTTAGAA
>JAPMOR010008401.1:20333-32080 GCA_026543865.1 Argiope aurantia | reverse complement strand
CAATTTAGAAATAATATCCGGTCAATCAACTAGCAGGCGTCGAAAGGCTTTATCACTAGATAGTGAGAATTTTGGAGTTTTTTTTCATATTTTTAATACTTTTACGATATGCTCACAGTTTCCAGAATTCCGATATTTTTGCACTTAAGTTTTGATCGCATGTAAAAATGTTACTGTATTAAGTTTTTTCAGACTATCGTGCTTAAAAATTTATTAAAAAAATATTAATTTTGGGGAAATTTATTTTATTATTTTGTATTGTATTACAGTATTTTGTATTGTATCAGCCGTTATTTTGTATTTTACGAAACAGTGAAGATAATGCATTTTTTCCTTCATTTATTTTGTCAAATATTCTGTTACATAGTACGGCGGCGTTTACAAGTTTGTCTTTTTCCATACATAAAATAACTGACTTCTCAATTTTTAATTTTTTTAAACTTTTAACCAGTTTGCAGCCATGTGCCGGAAGGTTATGGACTAAACCAGAAAGTGAACTCCATTTCTAATTTTTAATCTGCTAGACTAAACACATCAAACAAAAAGGACGAATTAAAAAAAATTACACTGCAATGGACAAAATTAGAATGTCTGCAATAATAATACTAAAAAAGCTTAGTTAGGTAGTCATCTGGTATTCATCTATTTTATATTTTATTAGTAAAAGGAAATACTAATTTCTTTTAAATCTTTTTTTTTCTGAATGTCTGGATTTGTCTAATCATTGCCTGACCTTTTTATTGAATTTGCTTTTAATTTCCGCCCGTTAGCGGATGCATATAGCCTGAACAACAACAACAACAAAAAACGTGTTCATGGACTTGAAGTGTTCGCAGACATACAGATATAACGATAAAAATGTATTTTCCGTACTCATGGATCTAAAATGTAAAGATTCTTAAAAATGTCTTGACGATTACAATACTTACTCTATACTTCGCTAACTGGAAAGTAAAAAATAATACAAAATTTCCACTGCGGTCACACGGCGTACGTGTTGTCAATATTCAAATAAAAATGCTAACTTTTTTTTACTAGTTTTAAGAAGAGATAATTTAATATTAAGAGACTTCAAATCTTAAAATTTTGTTAAAAATTACTAGTATAACTGTTACAGTGAAAACCTGAAATAAGTTAACACGCGAATTAACTAGTGAAAACGCGTTTTAACTGACGGCGCAAGGGAGAACGCGAATTCACTAGGGAAAACGCGTTCTAACTGGCAGCGAATTACAGTGCTAAGGAGAACGGATTTTCTCTAGTTATTTACAGTTTTGTCGAGTTAAAACCGTACGAATCTAGATTTCTTGTTCGTGAAATTTTCAAAACAAAGTGAAGTTGTCCAATTTTATTCTTGTTGGAACGTGCTTGTGCTGTTTGATTTATTTACGATTGGTGAAGAAATTGTTAATACTTTTTGCGCTAAAAAGTGGAAAAATAGATTTCTTGAACAATTACAATTGTTACAGAAAAAACTGAATAATTTGAATGTGGTTACATGTGATGAATACAAAACTCTTTTATTTGAGGTTGAAGAAGCAATATCTGCCATTACCAAGACTTCTGTTCAGTACTGCAGATTAAAAAGGTTCGGCATTCTTGAAATCAGTGGAATAAAAAAGTTGATTTCTTCAAATGAGCCCATCAAATATTATTTACCAGTTGAAGAAATTTTTGATGTCATCGAAAGTGCACATGTGGTCATAGGACATGGTGGTAGAGACAGGTTTAAAATTGAAACTTCAAGAAAATATGCTAACATAACCACTGAGGTTATACAAATTTTTTTATCAATCTGTGAAACATATCAACAGAAAAAAAATATGAAAAGAAAAGGTTTAGTTTCTAAACCTATCATTCACTCAGAAATGAATAGTCGCTGCCAAGTGGATTTGATTGACATGCAGTCTCAGGCAGATAATGAATTTAAGTTTATTATATTTTACCAGACCATTTAATAAAATTTGTGTTACTACGACAACTTCAGAGCGAAAGAGAGGAAGACGTTGCGTTGAAGTACTTAATATCGTTTTGATATTTAGGGCTCCTAGCGTACTGCAATATGATAATGCAAGAGAGTTTGTAAATTCAGTTATAGAGTAGTTACGTATATATTGACCAGAATTGAAGATTGTTCATGGTAAACCTCGTCAGATTCAGTGGCAGGGTTCGATTGAGGGCCGACCAAGACGTAGAAAATATGTTGGATTTATGGATGAAGGATAATAAAACTACAAAGTGGTCGTATGGTCTTCGTTTTGTCCAATTCATGAAAAACAGAGCTCTACATTCAGGAATTAAGCAATCACCATACAAAGTTATGTTTGGGATTGAACCAAGAGTTGGAATGACAACAACAACTTTGCCATCAGATATTATAAAAACTACCGAAGACGAAGATGAGTTTCAGAAAATTTTCGAGGATATGATTGCAGAAGAACAAGAAACTGAACAAGCACAATCAGGGGAGCATATGCTTACTATGAAGTCGACCATTATTTTTCTAATCAGAGAGGAAGCCAAAGAAAATTTAATAAAGCAAGCCAAACGAATAAAAAAGATCTCCAATACAACACATCCTGAGGTTGATATTGGAGGTAATGTCGTTGTTCCCATTCCAGATGTTGATACAGCAAAACCTGATTTTCAAAATCTCATCTGTGTAGTGCTTGAAAAAATTAAGATGGCCTGTACAAAATTGGTACGAAAGATGGAATTCTGAACAAATTGTATTCGAGGTAAGAAATGATATTTATACTTAATAAGTTTAGTATTTATTCAATAAATATAATTTATTCAACTTATATTAACTTTAAATTATTTTATAAGTATTTATACAGTAGATTATATCTATTCAGGGTGCAAGTTTGATACAAAAGTTAACATATTCCCTGATTTTTAGATCTGAATTCGATGCATCGCAGCAAATTTTCTTGACTAAAGAACAAGTACCGAATCAGGAAATGTCTCTGAGAACAGCAGCCAAAAAAAGAGCTATGGGAACTGGGCAAGGGTTTGTCCACTGTTCTTGTAAAAAACACTGTTCTTCAAAGAGATGTTTATGTATAAAGAATGACTCTCTTTGCAATTCTGAGTGTCACAGTAGTTTGCCTTGTCGAAATAAATATGCTGTAATAACGGTACTGCTTTAAACAATATCCAAAGAACGTATTTTTTTCTTCAATGATAGGATTTTTCCTCAAATACTGTTTTACTATAATTTAGTATAATAATTTTGGATAGATGCAAATAATTTTGTCTAACAAATCAGTCAAAACACGAATAAAACGGTTATCCCTAGCGTTGCTAATGAGAACGCATTTTTCCTTGTTATTTCGGGTTTTTCCTGGCGCTGCCAGTCAGAACGCGTTTCCCCTAGTTAATTCGGGTTCTCCCTGGCAATGTCAGATAGAACCACCACCTTCGTAATACAAGGCCTCACAACTCCCAACGCTTTCAGCCTGTGACGTCATTAGGTTGGATAAATTCTGTAGAAAACGGTAGTCGTTATCGTAGTGAAGAACGGGAAATGTATTATTGGCTTTATTTGAAAGTTTTCTGATATTTTTGCATATTAATTTTAATTTATCGCAATGAAGATGCCTAGTGAGTGCTGTATTCCCAATTGTAAAAGTAATTACGCAAAAAATAGCTCCAATGTTTCTGTATTTTCGTTTCCAAGCGATGAAAATACTAAAAGAACATGGATCTCTGCAATAAAGCGGGATGATTTCGTACCAACTAAATATAGTAAGGTAAGTTTGATTTTTTTGTACAATTTTTAGTTAATTAATTCTTTTGAAATGCGCAGCATTTAAAATTATGTATAACTTCCATTTATCTTCTGTCAGTTTTGTTTGCTCTACATTTAGTTGCTTATGCTTCCAATTACTTTGGTATTGTTTGCTTGAGCTAAATAAAAAAATTCTTTGTTTTATTGTTACTTCTCATAGTCTTTTGTTTATTTGTTCCTAATATTTAAAAAGTTTTGTTTCTGTATCTTTTTAATTATACTTCATACATATTTTTTAAAATCTGATTTAGGCCTAATATTTGTTGCTAACATTTAGGTCTGTGCTAAACATTTTCAAGAAAATCAGTTTTTAACAGTTAGAGAAGCGTTTAATACCAGTACAGGAGAACTTATTCAAGTACCACTAGAATGTAAAAGGCAATTTTTTTAGAAATTTTTAATAATTATCACCAAAATCTTACAAAGTACTTAAGTGATTTATTGTTATTATGCTCTAATAAAAAATTTTTAAATCATCTAATGAATAATAAAACTTATTTTTTAATTATATATATCATGACTATAGATTGTAGCAGATTAAACTCATATTTTATTCTAAAATATTTTGTAAAAACGTTAGATATAGATGTAAAAACAATATCAATGATATTTGTAAGTAGTAAAATATAATAAGTAAGTAGTAAGATATAGTTGTAATAAAATATGAATTGCATGCTCATATAGGTTTAGAAAATATAGTTTTTATTTGTTTATCTATAAATTATCAGATTATATATAAAACAATTAATATTTATTATTATTTTTAAATATCATTAGTAATACACAATCTTTAATTATAAATGAATGCAACTTTTACAAAACATCTGAAACTTTTTTTTAAAAAAGTAATGAAAAGTTACTGTTTTTAAATCAATTATTCATACTGTGTAAAATCAATTGATTAATTCATGTAGAATATTGTATTACTTGAATGGTAGTATAAATAATTACTATAGATATTCCAACATAATATTGAACTAGGTATTTATTTTGGATGAATGAATGTTTCTGTTAATTTTAAATTTTATTATTTAATACTCAATATGATTTTATTTAATACTGTACAACATACGTTAGCTTTTAGTTTATGTTTTAAGAAAATATCTATCCTGTTTTTGATTTTAAGTTTTAATAAATTACTAATTTTTTTTTATCTAAAGAATTCCACTTTTTTTCTAGGCTTGTACCTGATGCTGTACCTTCAATTTTCCCAAATTTAACCTCATATTTTTCCTCAGAATCAAAAGCAAGAAGAGAAACTCCAATGGAAAAAAATGGGAAAACTTAAAAGCAACTTTAAATAGCAGTCTCCAGGAAATAGCAAACAGAGAGGAGATAGAAAAAATCAACACTTTTTCTGATTTAATTTTAAAATTTAAAAACTTTAAATCAAATACATGGAGTATAATTCAAAAAGCAAACAAAATAATTTTTATTTGTCTAGGCACTTCTCAAGCTCCTAAGGTAACTCATTCTTTATGAATTTCTTCCAAATTAGAAGTAATTTGTAAGTTTGTATTTTAACTTTATTTAATATTATTATTGTTACGAATCCGTAATGCTGCTTCCCAGCATAGTTGGTTCCATCATTGGAAAGAATGTTTTACAGTCATTTCTATGGGACAGAGTCTGGGCGTCGTGTCGGGGGTCCCGGAGCTTGGCGACAAACTTGGCGACCATTTGGTGACTTGGCGACCAATTTGGCGACTGTGGCGCCAAAATAGATTATACCCGAAACTTCGAGAATTTTCCCGATCCGCCCAGTAGGAACCGAGATACGCCTAGAACGTTCCTGATTGGTTGAGAGGCTTCTAACCCCGCCTCCTGAGACCTATAAAAGGGGCTGCAGCTGCCAGAGAAGTCAAGTCTGTAATCCGAGTCAGAGTCGGAGAAGTAGAAGACGGAGTAGTCGGAAGCGACTGAATCAAGCTCGTGCTGAACTGAGCTGTGCGCTACTGTCTGCAGTAGATTCTGGTTGTATGCTGCTGTTGTATGCTACACGTCTCGGTTGAAGATAATCGTCATCTGTGCTGTATATAGTTGTCGCTTTTGTGCTGTCCTGTGTGTCTTCGTGTAAATAAACGTCGTTATTTCTTTTTCCATTGCCGTATGATTATTGAGCATTCTCCACACCATATCACTCCCACTATCCAAACGAACCCCGGAAAAAATTACGTAACATTATTATTTTCATTTTGTTTGTGTGAAATTATAATAAAGTTGAAAACAAAATGTATTTTGCTATTGTCTGTCTTTAAATAAAATGTTATGATTCAAATAGTGTGTGATATTTTTTATTTGTGTTTTCTTTTACTGTTTCTACAGATTGAATTGAAATTAATTATAAATGCTTTGAAATGTAAAATCGGATATAATAAAAGCTAGATTATTAAATTGTATGAATTACTAATATATTAAATGAAAACAATTCTTAATGTGAAAAGACTAGCTGTGAAAGTAATTCTTTTTTATCAACAGAATTAGTTGGTGTAAAATTTAAATTTTATATTAAATACTTTAATATTTTATTTGAAAGTTCATAAGAAATTTGAGAAGTAAACAATTTTATGTTAACTTAAAAATACATGTATTTTCTGTCACTATAATAAAAATAATCATCAAAAGCTTTAAAAAGTATTAGATTAATTTAATTTAAAGCTTTAAAAAATATTTTAAGAGAAAAAACAAAACGATTTTTAATAAAATAAAAAAATCTCCATTAAAACAAGAAAAACTAACAATAATACCCCAATGTATATCTATACTTATAATAAAGCTCAATGTATGTGTGTGTTGGCTCTCTACAGGCCAGACCATTCAACCTACAGCTACCACATTTTGCACGTGTATATCTTGGAGGCCGTGAATGTGCACCTGGGGGTTATTTTTTAGAATTTTTAATTAGAATTTTATTTATTTAAAAATTAAGCGAAATTTTTGCGTGTTTCTGCTATAACTTCCGAAAATATTACCGCACAAAAAAGATTTTTACATGAAGTTAAAGATCAAAAATTTATCTTTTAAATGATACCAATGTTTTAACCTTAAAATTAAATTTATATTTTTAATGAATTTTTAAATAAATATTTTAACTATATTTTTCAACAATTTTTTTTCTTACAAAAAAAAAAAAAAATTAAGCTGCACGAGAACGTTTCGCATTCATGTTAAAAATTTAGCTTTTTTCAAAGTGTTGCCATCAGATTGATTAAAACTCCAATAAAAAATAAATTAAATCTTTTTGGAAATGAAATCTACAAAAATATAATTTTCGGCACGTGTCTGTAGGAAATGAAACAAATATGAAATATTATTTTTTTCTAAAAAATAAATTCAAGAAAAATTATTTTATGATCTTTTACACTCTTTATATTATTAATCCAATAAATCAGTTTTATTTTAAGGCAAGTTTTCTTTAATATGAACAGGATATCCATTCAAATCAGAGCCACACAGCTAATTTGTAAACCTTTAATAAGACACAGATCTGCTAAAATGATCTAAATGGAAAATGATTATATTTTATGTAACTTGATTCAATAAATTCTCTAATAAATAACGAATTTTTGATTTTGCATAAAGCTTCTGCTGTATAACTCAAAATGTTCTTGAAACACTAATATTTTAAATAAAAAGAGTTAGTTTCCAATCAACTAAATCAATCACTTAAACTGACTGATTTATGAAAATTTGAACATCACTTTTCAATAAAAAAAGGGATAATTTTAGATTTTCCATCGGTCGTTTCAAAGTAAATACGCCAATCAGCGCGCAGGTTTCTCAAGATTAATTGGCCTAAGATTATGAAAATGTTGAGTTTTTCTAAATTTTTAACATTCAAAACTTCATAAATAAGTCTTAGTTGATATTGGAAAATAGAAACATTCATTCATTTATTTAGAATTTGGTGTGTGCAGAATATTTATCAGAATATGATACCTTACTGCATTAAATTTGGACTTGATAATTTTTGAAATATATTTATAGGCCGGAACAAAATATTATTATTGATTTCATTTCAATCCTTTTGAAAGCAAAACTAAAAACTGAATTTTATGCTGAATCTGAGAAATTTTTGTTGAATTATTCTTTGAGATATTGCATAAATTATGAAAAATATTTTGTAATTCACATAAGACTTAAATACCGAGCGATTCTGTTTGCAATACTCATATTCAATAATAATAATAATAAATAAATAACAATAAAGATGATAAATAAAATAAAACGCTTGGTTTTATTAAAAAAAATCTTTATATTAATTGCAATTTCATCATTTCCATTTAAAGTTGAAGTTTTACCGGAAATGACAACAAATTAGCAAAATATATAAAGTAAATTGAACGAAACGATCTAAACAACAGTATAAGTTTGGTATGACTATCAGAATTTGAAGATTAAAAATGTTTTGTTTGAGAATCTATTAAGAGACCAGTTACTTAAAATATTTAATTGAAAATTGTAGCGAGCGCTAATACTGGCGAACCGTCTGGTCGCCAAAGACGGCTAGTATCTAATAAATTTACATTGTGATTTAAATGTTATTAAATGAAGTTTGAATGTCATTAAATGGTGAATAAGCTATAGAGGACCTTAAGATTTTCTACCATGCCTTTACTTTTATTCACACAGGGAAAAAATAAATAATTTTGAATTTTATGCAAGGTAAATGTCTTAATATTAATAATAAGTTATTTTTAAGTGAATTTAAAATATGCCTAAACATGAAGGAAGAAAGCGGGATTCTGCTCATAGCAGCCAATCATCCTACCCGTGTGACGTCACAAATAAGTTGTGAGGCCTTGTTTTACGAAGGTCGTGTTAGAACGCGTTTTCCCTAGTTAATTCGCCTTTTGACTGATTTCGGGTTTTTACTGTAACATAACCATTAAATAATGGGAACTATTCTTTTAACAAATGATTTTGATAACGTCTGATCAAGTTGTCGATCCAAATTCTGAATAAAGATAATTTAAAAACATGGAAAAAGTAAATTAATTGTGATGAAAATATAAACAAGTTTCTTTTGTATCTTCTTTTCATGGATAAACGAATGTATGATATACATTTAATATTTGATATAATTTTCTTCAAAATTGCTGTGCTGAAATTGTAATATATGCTAAATATTGATTTGAGTAATTTCAGATGAGGATTGGCAACAATGCAGAATTCAAAACGGAAGATACAAATTTACCTTGAGATGCGATGATTTGGATCTCATGATGCTTGAAAGAAACTTAAGATCATTAGGGCCATGTTTCCAAAGAAGTACATGTATCAAAAATAGATGATGAACAGAATAACATCATTATTAAAATAAATATATTCCTTTGTTATTCAAGAATGAACATAATTTCGAATTTTTATAGATAATAAAGTAATTTTTTTTGTAGATAAATTGTGTTTAAATTATGTCTTTCGAATAAAAAAAAATGCCTTCCACCTTCACTGTTCCTGAATCTTTTTGATACACAAAACCTTGTGCAGAAAGGGTAAGTAATTCGAGCAAAAGGAATTTTATAAATATCTAATAAACGAATTTATTTAAAAAAGTGCATTAAAACTATATTTATGTATTTGTAGACATTGTATGAAACAAAAACATTGTTCAAAAGGAAGCTTTCCCAGACGATTTTATTGGAAATAACAAATTTAGAGCCCATTGTTGGCAATTGCCAAAACTCCTGAAGGATTTATAGGAATTAATAAAAATCATTTATGCTGGCCTCCTAAATTGACCCCATAAAACCACAACTTATCCGTAAAAGTTACATACAAAAATTTGCAAATTTAAGAATACGGTTTCCGAATACAACTTCTTTAATTATGACGGTAATTGAAAAAGCAATGAAAAATTCAATATTCTTAAGATTCCTTCGATAGTAATGTTTGATTACTTCCTACAAATTAGCTTAACTTAAAATTCCATTTAGAAACAACATATTTGTTGTTTTAGGAAGTATCTCATCATCTTGAACTGCAGCGACATTACTCTGAATTCGCTTTCCAAGCATCTGCACTTATTGAAAGTTGGTAGAGCCGTCAAATGATTTATCTTGACTAGAATTGAATAAGAAAGCGGAAGGAATTCATTTCTCGCATTCAAGCAAAAATCTCCTTAAGTGGATTAAAGAAATCCAATTAGTCATGGAGTACAAAATACTTGTGAATTTTATTTTCACTTAGATTATAAACTTTCGGAACGCTCTACTATTTGGAGAGAGCGGAAAGTTGCAAAAAAGTGGGGGAAAAAATGAAAGAGCAAAACCATTGAAACTAAAATAAGATATTTCATATATTCTAATTTATCAAAAATAAACCACAGCTCTTAAAACTAAATAAACAGGTGCAACAAGTTGTTACTAATCATCACACAATTTCATCTATCATTTTTTTATCCGTATAGAACCAGCGATTTATTTCTACTAAAAAGAAGATTCGCCACTTCACACAATTATTTATGATCTCTCCTCTTTCGAAAATCGTTTTTCGGCAGACAGTCTGAGGTTGTAAATCTCGGAGAGTTTTTATCATAGAGCTGAGATACTTATAGAGGGAGTGCAACCCTACTCTGGTGTAGGACAAGATAAAATCACGTGACTTGTGGACAGAATTTATGTTCACTGTAACCGCATTCTCCGTTCCCCATTATATTTCAATGGCAGATTTTTTCTTGCTTTTAACTGCTGGATTTTAAAACTTATTTAAGCCATGGTTAACTACTTCTGTGCAGTTGGAGGCAAAGAAAAAGCTTCTGTGGATATTCCTGTATCATTTCACAGATATGTACAATAAACATGTTCTGTTTATATCGATTTTAAGTCAATTTAAAATTTCTTAGCCTCCATCACTCAGTGATTTTGGTGTTAAATCTGAATAATATTTCATAGTTTGGTTTAGTTATTGTATTAAATTTATTTAATTGTTATTAAGCTTCATTTAAACTGATGTAACTGCATTGTAATTTGTTACTTGTTTTATTTTAATCTCAAATGTGTTGAAGTACTTGGATGCAAGCTTGGCGTGATTTTTTCTCGCCAATACAAGTATTTGCATAAAAACACTATTGGTAATTGGTAATGGTAAAAAAACACTATTGACCGATTAATAATTGTGTATTTATTTTAGTGCAAATAAGGTTCCTTATTATTTCCAATATGTTGTTGTTTTTTTATCATAAATATTCGAATCGTATTATACCGTAAAAGATATTAAATCATTATTGTGAATGAAATCGTGAAACTAAAATGTTTTATTGAAAATGTTATATAGTAAAATTTCATAAATGTGCTAGCAGTAATTACATGATTTTATAAATTTTAATTAAGATCTAATAAGAAACTAGTAGATATTCTAAAGATAAACTATTAAAGAAAGAAATGCTATCTTTACAGATAAAAATTTTGTCTGAATGTTAAATTTATTAATAACTTGCCATATGCACATACCCTAAAATCGCCGTTTTCGTAAAAATTTCGAATTTCCTTATTATTTTGTATTAAATCAACACATTTAAGATTCCAAAAATGATTTAGTTTTGTTTCTGCGGTAGTTAGAAGCAAAGTTACCGCCAACACTATAAACCAGAAGCGAAATATTTAAAACTATTAACAAAGAGAAGGTTTAAAATTGAGTTCGGAATGAGATTTTGTATAATGATAGTATATATTTAGAATGTTTATTAATGAAAACATTAAGACTCAATAGTCAACCTTAAAACTTTCAAATTAGCTTATATACTAATAATGGGTTAACCGAATGAGCTCTCGAGTAGTGTAGTGGTTAGGGCACTGGTGTAGCATTTCAGGAAACCTGGGTTCAATTATGAGCTAGCATGGTTTTTTCCCCCTCTTTCTAAATTATTTCAAAATAATTTAACAGTTTTAATTAATATCTTTTTCATTTTTTATGCAAAAATAAATATTATTCAGAATATTCAAGGGAAAAAAAA
>JAPMOR010008401.1:442-20233 GCA_026543865.1 Argiope aurantia | reverse complement strand
TATTTAGGAAATGTTAACCGGAAATGAAAACCGACCGGACCCAATGCCGGGAAACAAAACGTTACACGTCAGTATTTGAGTATGCCAAGATTTGCGATATGGCGCCAAAAAAGGCCAGATTTCTCACACGTGACTTGGCTCATGTTGCGTACACTTGTTTAGACTATAAACAAGCGACTAACTTCCACCATTTATATCAGCTCTATAGTTTTTCTCACTCGTTCTTCCTTTCATCAAAATAATATTGTTCTAAAGTCTTCCATTCCAAAAACGCCCTTAACATCAATCAGGCAATGGTGTTGAACTGATGTGACATGAATTGCCCAGAAGTATCGTTTTACCATGCGTATTCGGACATAGTTAAGCAAACAGAAACCAATTCAGGGTTGCCACACAAATCTGGAAAAAAATAAAAAAAATCTCTTTGCTTTCCCCATATGTATATACTGTATAGGAGGAAACGCTCGACTCCATCTCTAGTTTTTATCAGTAAAAAAGAGCAAAGGGAAGTAAACAATTCAACATTACCTGAGATAGTAATATATTAAGAGAATGTTTATATTTGCATACAAAAGAAAAAGAAAAAAAATTCTTTATTATTACTCAGGATTTAGCTAGAAGAATTCACACGTTAACCCTTAAATGCATGAATTTTTATTTTTAATAAATAAAATTTGAAATCAACCGATTTTTTTTAAATTTTCAAAGAATATAGTGATGTATTTCTGCATCATCATGAACAACCACTTCTTGAGTTCCACAAATCTATTGCTAACAATAATATAAAATTTCAAATATAAATAATAACTCTCAATACATTACAAAACATGAAAATTCATGAAATAATTTTTTTAGCATTTAAACATAAAGGAACATTGCATTTGTTACATGTTCCTTACATAGTGGAATTTTACACCTCAATATGTTTGAAAATATAGTCTAATTACAAAAACCGTCTTTTCGTATATCCATAGATGGGAAAGGATAAGATGACTCTCTAGGTTTAGTGAAATTACGTAGAACCGATTTTGCATATTGATGTATTTTTATAAGCAAAAAATAGTCACAATTTTTTTGCATAAATTTATCAAAATATTTTTCTTTACTCAAGCATTGTTCCTACTCAATTATCAAATTATCCAATTTATAAAAATATTTTTCTTTACTCGAACATTGTTCCTATTCGAAAAAAAAATCCTTGTATGTTTTTATTATTTTTTATATAAATAATCTTAATTCTTAATACATTCCGAACTGAAATTGTACTCAGATAGCGCGCCAACAATGAAAATCGTCACTAATAAAGAAATAAATTGCCAAAGATTCTAGTTGCGTTCGGAAACGATAAAATAGTTTTGGAAAATTTAAATTAAAAACAAACCGCAATGCAAAGGTTAATATAAAATATTTTAAATAACATAAAATTAAAGACTTGAGTGAAATAAAACACAAAATGACGTTCTTGCTATCAAGATACAAACCATCCAATGATTACTTAACAAAACAAATTTACAAAGTAATTTTTTTTTGGCAATTAATATATTTGAACATCGACTTCTGCAGATTTTTTTAGTTATTAATTCCACTTTTTTGCAACAATTTAATTTAAAAGCTGATTTATGATTTTTGTCTTCTTTTCCTCTGGATTTTTTTCTGCAATTCGAAGGACCGCGGTTGCCTGATGGTAAAGTTTCGGCTTCAGAACTGGAGGACTCGAGGTTCGAAACCCGGTTCCACCGAAGAACCGTCATGGAAGGGGGGTCTGGTGCACCTTGAAACAATCGGGCCAAACTTCCTCCCGCAGGTGTGGTGAGGAAGTTTGGAGAGGGGATGACAGCTCAGGTGTCTTCCTCGTCATCTGACCGCGGTTCAAATTTACTTGGTCCGTCCCAAAATGTCCCTAGAGTTGCTTTAAAATGGGTCAACCAAACTATTTTACTTTACTGATGCTTAATAACACCTCATAAGCACTAATTCATCATACTGAGACTAATCCGAACATTTGAGACATCTATAAAAGTATATGTTATCAGACACAGTTCTTAGACAAATTAAAAAACCTTCATCAGATTTTCACCTAGCACAGTTTTGTTGATAGCAAATCAACTTTCCACTGAGACAAAACAAAAATTATATTTACGATCTCCCAAAAATTAAAAAATTCTTTGGGCCTCAAAGCATTAGAATAAAAATCATCTGAACAAAATTTCTTTATTAAATTAATCAAACTCTACTAAGTATTGATTTTTTAGTTTTTTTCAGGAAATTTCGAATTGGATCTTTGTACGTTCTGAACATGCAAAGGAAAATTATATTTTCGAGTAATGAAGTTGAAGCAAATCAACCATTAGCTTTTCAGAAGTATTGTTTTTCAATAAACGATTTTGAACAAAGGGCATTTTTTAAAAGAGTAAAACTTCTGGTCATACATTCAAATTCCTTTGTAATATTCTTTACAAATATAAACACACTCTGTTAGTGGTAGCTCAAATCTCTGTGCGCAAAGTAGCTACATTAGTATTTAAGTAATTTGAAGTCACTATTCCATTGCCGGCATTTTTTCTGTCTTGGAAATTGAACTGATCTATGCAGAAGAAGAGTGAGTAGTAAAGGGATGAGCTTCCAGATTTTAACAGTCGTGAATGGGGTTGCGTTGTTTTTAAAGCTATAGCGGCGATCTTTTATTCTTTCAAGATTTAAAATTAAATAATTTAACATTCTCTGTACTTTCCTGGTATTTAAGGAAAATTTCAAAATTCCATGCCTTTTCCATATTTTACAGGTGATTTTTAAATTCCCTTTATTTACCTTATTTTTCCGGTTTTCCGTGCCTTGCAACCTTGCAATTACCATTTAGTGTAATTACCATTAGTGGATTGAATTCTAAGGGCAAAACTCTCCCTTAGAATTTGATTTGCAATGAAAAATTGAATCAATTACAACAACATATTTCTCAAATTATCCAATACAATAAAATTTCTTTAAAATGTCATTCAAGAAACAACTGCAAAATGATATATTAATGAGAACGGTAAACTGCCGAGCTTTGATTCAATTTTCGACAAACATTACTCACTTTAACAGTGCAATATAATCGTAAGAGTCCTCTTCTTAATAAGATTTAAGATTCCTATTGAAATACTATAATTCTTATAATATAATCACAGACAATATTTTTAATTGTTAAAATTTAAAATATTACGTAATTGCGATAGAGAACGACCAGATCCCTTATTGAATATAAATACATACCTGTTTATTCTTAATTTTTATCACGGAACACATAACAACTAAAATTTAATTATCAAATGTTTGGACATAATGTTATATTTTAGCTTAATTCATTATGACAGTTAGAAACTAAAATGTCTTCTTTGATTTAATTTTATTGGTATACTTTTTTTTTAGATTTTTAATAGAAAATGCCCAAATTTTGCTTCGCTAAAAAAGTTATGTTCATTTTACTTGCCGTGCTGATTAATTTTAAATTTTAAGTACATCATAATGAGTTTAATTATCTTTAAAAGTTTACCTGCGACTTCTCAACATACGATGAAATTCTTTGATGTTTTGATATCTTTCGAAGTATTTTGAAAAGAAAATGGATTAATTTCTTCAACATTCCCATCTTATTTTTTAAAAAAAGAACTTAAAATTGTTTTCCATGTACCCCCCCCCCCCCTCTCCTCGTTCTCGTCAGTTCATTAATAAAATTTTCATATTAGCCTGAGAAGACCTCGAATTGCCTGGTATAATAAATTACATCTCAATAAGTAAATAATACAACGTCTTTTATATGACTTCAAAAAGTAAGAATCGTTGTACTGAAAGTTAAAAGCTAGAGACGCACTATCGATTATTTACGACCCCAAAAAATGTATTAATACTGATATGAATGTTAATAAATCGAGACCAAAATAAAACGATGCAAAATTCCAAACAACAAAATTGGGAACTTCTTTTTAACTCAAACGTTTATTATCGCATTTCCTCAAAACTGGTATCAATGGAAACGATTCAGAAGACCGGATTTATTTAAATAATAATAAAAAAACTGATTAACCGAGTTTATTAACATGGCTAATTGATTAGTATCTCGGGATTTTCCCATTAAGGAAGCCAAGAATTTCAAATAATTATATCCGGTTTGCTTTTTTCTATATATATTTCAAATTTCGCATAAAAATTCGCATTTGTTCTTGAATTATAATTAATTTTGTTCGCTTTAAACTCTGCCTGAAAAAGGCCAACCCACTAAGAACCATGTATCAAATAAATATCGGATTATTAAAAACAAAATAACATTTGTTTCTTTCTATTTCCTTATTATTTGGAAAAATTAAATAAACATGATATAGATTGATCTTTAAGATGAACATTCATTTTCAAATTCTAATTATTATATGATTTTTTACAGAAAAAGTTAAGCAAATTTCATTATTTTTCAATCTGTGTAAAATTTTGAGATAGCTCTGTCTAATGGTTGATTGCTTATTAGACTATCCATCCCTGACAATTTCAACGTGATAGCTTCTCAGTAATGCAACACGCTAATTAAAAATTTTTTTTAACGGTAATCATCTGCATTATAGACACAATGTACAAGATATACCAAAAAAGTGAAGCAAGCGTTTATTTGCCTAAAATTGCACCTAGACATATGCATCTATTAAAAAAAGTTTCATTAAATAAAATGAGCAGTTAATTTAAAAAGAAAAGCTGATAATAAATAATCTTTGAAAGCTGATAATAAAAAAATAAAAAAAAAATTGAAAGAAAATTCAATTATCAATTTATCTGTCCCCGTGGTGTAAAAGTGCTTAGTAAAATTTGTCTTCTACATTCTTCTATGAGCACATAAAACTTCACGCTTCCACGTACGTAATTTGTAGAGATACATGTTTAAAAAATTAAAGTTTTTTATCACCAATTTAGATGAAATAATTTATTTTAGAAATGCAAATTTATTCAATACATAAAAATTGTCATACGCGAATATTTGCCTAGAAGTACATTTTTCAATCATCGTGATTTGAAAAAAAAATTAACTAATCATGCATACGGTTGCCTACTTTAAATGAACGGCATTTGGAATTTCTATTTAGTCAAAAAAAGAAAAGAGAAAATTTGAGAAATTGAACATTTATCGAACCTCAGAGAAATAGTATACTTACAAATAAGGGGAAAAATTGTTTGCAATTATGCACATGATACTAAAAATTTCTAAAAAAATAATGTATTTTATAACGAGGCACATTTGGGAATTCTGACTGATTTGCACTATAATGCATCTGCATGGGCGTATAAGTATTGTTAGAAGAATGCAACTTAGTGTAGGTAACTAAATTTTTTATTTTTGAACATGTTTTGTGAGCACCTCAATTAATGCATTATTTAGCCATTTTTTAAAAAAAATTAATAGAAATTAATAAAGGCATTATTATTTTCGAATTTCGTTCTCTTAATAAAGTATTGAGATGTGCATATTATCTCTGAAAAGTACAAACGAAGAGTAGTTCAAACCATTGCCAGAGAAATGAAAAAGTGATCTAAGTTAGTAAATTTACCTTTTAATATCTTCAAAAAATTTATAAATAGTTGTGAGAAACTTTGTATGCGTATAGATGAACGTAAGAAAAATATTTTACTAATTCTTACTTTTACACCGTGAAATCTGTACAATTTTATTTATTTTTTGATTTTTGCTTTTGATTACCAAAGAATTTAAAATGTATTCATATTGCCGCATTAAAATGTATTCATATTGCCGCATTAAAATGTATTCATATTGCCGCATCACGGTTTCTTGATTATGAGGTTATTCTTTATTATCATGTATAATAAAGAATAACCATTTATTTTCAGCTGGTCAGCGATATTTCACGTTGATGACATATAGTCAAAATATAGGAACATCATCATACACACAATGAAATGAGGTCAGTAGCTTCATTATACAAAATTTTAGTTCCTAGCAATGCGCAACACTTACAGTACCCGACCTCAAGGATAAAAGTTAATAAAAATCATCTTCACTTTTTTGTCGTAGCATTAAGAGTACGTGTTTTGAACTGAACTACATTTGTAGATAGCTTTTAGAAATAAGGAATGGAAATACCAAATGTGGTAGCCATCAAAGTCACTATTGACTAGATAGTTTTATGATAAATTATTTCTCTTGTGACGAGAATGAGGACTTTTTCAATGTATTCATTTTTACGTCCCTCCTTAAGCTCATTCAGTTATTTATTCTTATTATAAAAAGCTTTCCTTTACTTATGGTAATTTGGTGAAGTATGATTAGCAATAGGGAACCATTGTCAATATTAAAGTACACGATAATTCTCTTTGTCCCGTCACATAGCATTATTGCACAAAGATAATTAAAACAAAATTTTAAAAATATGTAGGTTAAATCCTTAAAATAAAAATATATTTTAAAAAACCAGTGACATATTCGTAATTTGTATGAGATACAATCCAGTTAATTGTGCTTCTTTCTATGATTTTGGAGTTTGTAATGGAGTTCTAAAGGAAAGTTTCAGTATCGTAAAGCTCAAATGCAATTAAATAACCACGCGATCCTTTTCTTGATTATTATTATTATTATTATTATTTTACTTAGACTGTGATTTTTCCAATACTTTTATGGTACAATATACAGGATCTCTCAAAAAGGTGTATTTTTTCCTTAAATATTGCACTAGACGTGTACTTTTTCATTAAATAAGATAAAGATTATATTGTCACGTAGGTAATCTATGTGGAACTCAATGACACACACACAAGAAGTAGAGCTAAACTAATTTATTAACTCAACTCTGAACTCAGGACACAGTGACTGACAAATCCTCTGCTTTTATACTAGCAGGGAAAGTTCCAGAAAACCTTTCTGGTAAACTAAAGAAATGTCCAGAACACTTGTATGGTAAACTAAAGAAATGTCCAGTATCTTCTGGAACATGAAATAAAGAAAAACATAAAAATAAAGGAATTAAATATTTACATATACTATGAATTACATTGTCACTAGAGGGATTAGAACCCACGGTTTCTTGATTATGAGACTATTCTTTATTATACATTTTATAATCACTATTTATTTATATCTTCGTCTTGTTAATCTTACCAAAAAATAACAAATTTTTAACGTTTTCAGTCAGGGCAAAATGTCCAGGGTAAATTGACGACTTCACTACCTTGTCTTCAAGTGCTTTTTATGGTTTTCTGTTTGGTTTCTATATGTATTTTTTTTTTTATTTTGTGAGATTTTCTTTATTAACAAGAGCCACAAACTATTTAAAACCATACTGTAAATCTCAAAAACCTGCAATTAATATTTAATTTTATAAATGTTATCTTTAGGGTATATTCTGGTTCCAAAGAAAATGCATAAGGAAGATCAAGAACATTTAAAGCAACAAAAGCTTCAAACTCAAAATGTAAAAAAAAAAAAAAAAAAAAAAAAAAAGGTTGTTTTTTCGAAATTAAAATTCATTTCTTTACGTTCATGGTACGAACCGAAACTTCCTAATAAAATACAATGTCGTTGCTTCATGTAATGCGAATTATTTTGATCCGCCATCAATAAACTCGGGAAGAACGTTGCAAAAGTTAACGCATAGAGACAAAAGAGATGCTCAGCTTAGGATTAGGATGCTTAGACTTTTAATAATAAATATATATGCATGTATTTGAAACAGGGCCCTTATTTTTTTCTCTTACACTTTATACGGATGAATGCAATGACTGAAAATAAAATTAGACTTAAATAATAATATTTAAAATATTTTATAATTGATATGATTTAAACATTACAAATAGTTTCACAATGATCATTATATATGGTCATTGCTTGAATATAAATTGTGTCATAAAAATATTTCGAAAAAAATTTTGTAAAATCAGTTTTGCAGTTTTATGCTAAACTGGCAAATAATTTCCTCCATTTTAGTTTTAACTATTAATATAAGGCCCAAATAAAAAAAATTTAACAATTATTAGTGTAGAACTTTAAATAATTATATATCAAAGATGATTTCTTTTTATATCACACATATAAAATATAAAATGTCTATAAGCATCTTAATCCATCGAAAAGGAATACATATGAAAATAATAAAGGAAAAGTTACATATATTACTTTTTTGCCCTTAAGCATTATATGAAAATTCTGAATATTGAAGCAAATCCTTTGTTAACACAATAAAATCAATCAAAAGTCTTGGTAACTAAGTTAATATCTATAATAATATGAAGAATTATTTCACGCATATCCATAGATTTATATATCAAAATTTAATATTAATAACGACTAATAATATATCTAGCATCCTGTGATAAAGTTAAAATGCATTGCATGAAATAAAAAGGGTATGAAAGTTACAAGGTTACACAAAAACTCAAAAATCTGATTCAAAATGAATTAAAATTAATACTTTGAAAATCTATCTAAGACATGTAAAATTGCATTTTGTTTTGCATAATTTTAGTAAAAGTTATTTATATACACATAAAAAAGGGTACATAATTTTCGAAAATTTTGAAGGCATTAGGTGTCGGAAATGTTATAAATTCGCCTTTGCATTCATCGACGCGAAAAGTATTCGTAATTTCGTTGAAGTTAGTTAATACTTAAAAGAGTAAATCATTCTTCTTCTTCTTTTTTCGTTCTGAAGCTTTGAGATATGTAAACATAAGCTTTAGTTTGCTAAAAGATCTTTCGCAGTTTGCCCTTGATACTGCTATCATCAAAAGATTCAACAGGGCTGACTACCTCACATAATTTAAAAGTAAAGAAATAACTTCATGAATGTGTGTGTGGTAAAAATATTTAATTGATGTTTGGTTATTATATTTACACCATCTTAGATCACAGTGTATTTTTTTGTTGCTTATAATTTCCAAGATAGATCCTTATATTTTTAATGAAAATTATGTCCCGATTTTTTACATTTAAAGGCATTAATCCGAATTCAAAAGATCAGTAGTTCAGAATATCGTTTATCTTTTTTCTGATAAGTAGAGGTTTCAACGAATGAAAATAAATCTGCTCTTTTGCTCTTTTTTACATTTAATCTGGCGCTGTGAAACCTCGAAAAAAAAAAGACTTATTTCTAAAGCACATTTGGTGCTTATTGAAAGATTTTGAAATTTATACAATCCTAGTTATATGGTTAAGTTTTCGTTGCTTTCGAAAGAATAGCCAAATCACTTAAAGCCAAAAGATTTAAAATTTTCTTTCCTTGCTTTCATAGGAAGTTATCTAATAAGATTTTTGTTATAATTTATTTTGTTTCAAGCATAAAATAACCAAGCGCTCAAAACATAGGCCTATTATCATATGTTTCTAATAAGACCTTACTGAAACCGTTTTAATTTTTAGAAATCTTGGAATAAGAGCTTATTTGAAAATTTTCTTTTAAATACAACGAATTTATTCCTTAATTGTGTGTCCCCTAGAAAAACTGCACTTAGAGCACTCGCTCTATCTGCCTTACCCTAGTTACACCATGGTATGCATTCAGTACTCTTGAAAGACTGGAATAAAATGTGTCCCATTTGTCCTCCCAAAAGGGGTGAGAGGGGGGGGGGGTGTAGAAGGATTTTACAATTTTTCCACCAAGACTTTGGAATGTGTCATTGAAAATAAATGATTTTTTATGTCTTCATAAAAATCTAAAAATAATCTTTACTGTAACATCCTTTTTGCAAGGCAATTTTTCTAACTTTAATCTTTTCAGAATTTTTGTGTAAAATTAATATTAAAAGTTAAAATTTAAATTAAGATTAAAAGTTCAAAAACATCTTAAGGAGTTGAATATAAGAATTTTAAAGCTGTACGATATAAAATCATATGTATTTTGTTTTTTCTTCTATACAGAGAGCGCAAATAAACTCTGGCCGAGTCATTAATTAAACAGTGGTTAATGCACTATGAGCTAGAGTTTTAAACACAATAATCTTTTTATTACATACCAGAAAACTTTCATAGAAATTAATTTATTAATTAATATGTTGTTTTATATATTCTCAGAATAAAAATATATTCAACTTATTATAGGATTGTGATCTGGTTCCATGGACACAATTCAGTCTTGCTCCAGCACCGTAGCAAAATGACATTTTTACATTATCTTTTTAAAATAACAAAATAATTCATATATTAAAATAAAAATTTATTCGCCTAAATTCAATATGAGAAAATGTCAAATATGCAAAGAAAAATTTTACCTTCAAAACTGAATTAATTAAAATGGTTCGATTGTTAGCATCGTCATACTGCCCTGGCCTACCCTACTCAGTTTCTCTCGTTACTTTCCATAGAACTAACAAAAGGGAAAAATGGGAAACCAAAAGGGGAAAGATGCATCGTGTTGCACCCTTTCTCTTTTAATTTTGGTTTGGAGTGCACGTGTGTGTGTGGGGGGGGAGGTTATGGATCTTGCGAGTAATGCGATATTTTAGGTAAAAGAAGATGTTTATGAAAAAAAGAACCGAGTTCTTTTTCTCCTTCTAAATGGCTTGACTTTGATTATATTTTTTAAAATCATGGGTTATTCTGCTGCGCCTTTGACTTGCAAGTTTACCCGCCGATTTGTTATTCTCCAAGCCAAAGGAGCGTTTAGAATTTCGCCTGTTTGCTTCGTATTTTGAAACTGAATTCAGCAAAGTTAAATTCTGCTCAAGAATTTCCGTGCGAGCGATAGAACACAAATCGTTCTGATGGAACATTTTGGAATTTATCGTACAAGAAAAATTCCACTGAAATTTCTTGATAATCCAATTAAGTAAGTTTCAAAATATCTTTTATATACAAACTGATCAAAAAAGAGAAACACGCTTTCTAGAGGTGATTAATATTAGTTGGAATAGAAATGCAAATTATATATATATATATATAATGCATACAGATATTTTAATTAAATTTTAAAGTTTCATATGTAGTGGAAACAAACAAATAAACAAAAATGTGTTGAATTGCTTGTGCAGAGAATGGCTGCTTTTGGTAAATTTATCAAAAAGGCGTTTGAATCTTTTGTTTTTCTTTGTTTGGTGATACATCCAGAAAATTGCCTTTATATTTAATGAAGCTTTTTGCTGTGGTGTATTTCCAAGTTCAAAAGAACTTATCCTTGATTATTAAATTTATTGTAGTATATGATTTTGTTGTTTCAAACTATATGTTTTTCACTTCAATGAGAGCACATTTCTAATTTTTCAAAATTTAAAATGAATATATTTTTTGCATCTTGAAAGCTATTTAAATATTTCTTTCATTTCATGGAAATAAAAAGTATTTTATAATTTATAATTGCTTCCTTCTGATGAATTTGCTAATTGATAAATGGATTTTTCGCTCTTTGATTGGTGATACATCCAAAAAAGGTCTTCATATTAAATGAAGCTTTATTCTATGTGTGTATGTTTTCTAGCTCATTAAACTTCTTCCATATTTATTAAATTTAGTTCAGTGTCTGATTTTGCTGTTTCTTGCTATATGATTTTTACTTAAGTGAAATACAATTGCCTTCTAACTAAGATAAATTTAAAATTCACATATTTTTATATCCTACAAGTTGTATGTATGTAAGTCTATTTTTAACTGAAATGACAGAAAAAGTATTATAAATTTATATTTTTCCTTAATTTTTTTTGAATTTATCAAAAAATATCATGTACATATTTTCTTCTCCAAAACGTTTTTTTATATGTCAGTCAATATTTTTTACTATTGTGTAGTCCTCCAGGGAACCTTTCTATTTAATAAAGCTTTTTTGTAATGCGTTAACTTAATACTCTTTATCCTAATTCATTAAGTGTATTGTAAAGTTATTCATCATTTTTTTAAGTGTGGGATTAAATTAGACTATAAAGTAATTACTTCAGAGGAAGACAATAAGCTTAGCATTTATTCTTATTGATATTTTTAACTTCCATAAGAAAAATATTTGTGCCTGACCGTATAACAAGCAATTTCATAAATTACTACATTCATCTGTGTAAGTTGAATACTTAGTTAATACGATTATGTTTAAGCTATTAGTTTAACAATATTTAAGAATTTAAATGTCTTGATTAATCTATTCAGCTTATATTGACAGTTTATTCACTTTATCCTATGATACATTATTTATATAAATTCTAAGTATAAGTAAAATATTTTTATGTAAGTGAACTTTTAAACTGTTGTCGAATAACATTTTAATATGCAGCAGGATTCTGAAATTCTAATTATAAATGGAATAAATTTTAATCGCAATATTGTTAATATACTTGACTAGAATTCGCATTTTTAAATGCTTAGATGTGTTTTGTAATTAACTCTCAGTCTCAAAAACATACAAGCAATAAACAAACTAGCATATGGAAAATGAAAAAAAAATTAAAAAGACTAAATATTGGTCTTTATTGAGATTTGATTTCGAATGCCCCAAATTGAAGAAAGAAACAAAAATAAATGAATAAATAAAATTTGATGTTGAAAGGTGAAGTTTGAGATATAAATGCATTTTTCAACCACTTCAGATATGAGATGAAGTGATAAATTTCCGACTAAGCAGCTGCCTAGGACCGCTAGGCTTAATCGGGACCACAATAGGTTAATTATACAACTTTATTTTCCCTGTTTCCAAATAAATTAGCTTACAATAAAGACAAATTCTGTGAATCGTAAAATATTACAAATTATTATTATTTAAATAGAAGTTCGAGCATGGCAAGTTCTTGCGAGTTTCATTACGTTCACCTTGTTATTAGCATATTTACTAACATTGAAAATTTGCGTCGATAATATTGCATACAGTTGTCAACAAAAATTAATGGGATACCTTTGAAATTTTGTTATTTATTACCGCATCTTCCCAAAATTGGTGTCAGTGCAAATTATTCAAGAAGACAGGTTTATTTAGATAGAAAAACTGACAAACCGAGTTCATGAACGTAGTTAATTAGTGTCTCGGAATTGTTCTATAATTTGACCCAGTGTGCTTTTTATATTCGTATATCAAGATTTGTTCCGATTTTCACAGTAGCTCGTGGGATATAACTAATTTTGTTTGTTTAAAAATGCGTCTGAAAAGAGCCGACCCATTAAGAACCGTATATAAAATAAAACTTAGACTGCTAAAAGCATAAAGTGCATTTCTTTTATTTTATTTCACAGAAATTTCAAAAAATAAATCAAGCATGACCCAGATTGATCTCTAGCATGAACAGTTATTTTCAGATTCCAAATAAAACATGGATTTTTTTAATTTGGAATTTAAGCCTTTCATTACCTTTCAAAATATTTTCGAATCCACCTCTATGGTTAATCCAGCCTTAAATATTTCAGTAATACCCAGGAAGTTTTGATGTGAATAAAAGGAGCTGGTTCCAAATTTTTTAATGTGAAATTTTACTTCTTTGCTAAAAAAAAAATAATAATACTTATTATGACATTTTAAATCTCACAACTAATCCGGCCCCAAATGGCAGTGCAAATTCTATATTAATAGGTCGCTTTTCGCTTCTTTATCAAACTAGAAAATCAGGATGTAAAGCGAGGGCATTCTTAGAGATAACTTACTTTACATCTCGCACCTCTCGTTTGAAAAAGAAATCAGCCCATTAATATAATACTTTCGCATCGAAGATGGCCCGGGTGTTAGCAGTATCAGATTAAGTTAATGAATTTATCAGTCTTTAAATAAAGGAGGAAATTTTATTTTCAGTCCGTGACTATGGTTAATCAGATAGGAAATTCGTTTAGCTGAGAAGTTCTTTTTTTTACAATAATGATATTACTCTTTGGTTTCAAACAAGTTTTAACAACATTTCAATCTGATCAATAGCAAATATTTTAGGATTTTAAATTACAGAAATAAATATTAATTTATCAGAAGAGAATTCAGTTGACTTTATCTGTATAAAATAATTGCATACGGGTAATATTTACGGCGATTAAACAATTCTTCACTATGATTAATTTTTTTTGCTTTATTTCACTAGAATCAGATTTCCATCTTTTATTTTATTTTCTCTTATGCGAAATATAGAAGACAAATCATTGCAATCATCTAATAATTTTACTCTGTGGATTACCCCCCGGGGGGCACATCGAAATGAGGATGAGATGCTTCCGGCATGGTGGTTGGATCTCGACACCCTGGAGGGAACACTAATAGTTGGGGGATCTAACTCCTCCCATCGATGACGGGACGTACTTCCTTCGGGAAGGGTTGTACCGTGGCCGGTGACGGCCCTTAGGACCACAGTTCCCGCCAATTGCTGTTGCGGCGGTCCGGTCATTCAGTTTTATGGTTTAAACCCGTGTGCCTTCGATCAGGTCGGAGAGTTAGATGGTTGACTTACCCTGTGGATTTATTGAAACTTCATGTTTTAGTCTCCCTTGAAGTAAAAAAATAATAATAAAATGAATGAAAACACTTATTTGAAATTATGTCTGTCTGTCTGCGAAAATGGAAACTCAAAAATGGAGTGAGTTGGAGTAATAAATTTCTTATAGGATCTTTTCACAAAAACGGAGAATAGCATCAAATGTTATCCAAATCGAAATAAAAGAAGTAACTATGCATCCCTTTCCGACCACGTGTATGAGAATATGATAGCCCTAAAAAAATGATAAAAACCTAGATGGATGAACTGTAGCACAAGATTTTACTATCAGGCTTAAAGATCAGTATCAAAATTTGCGATTCAAGACGCGTTTTTACTTCTCTTAAATAACTAAAACATTAGTAGTCATTTTGAATATCTTCAATAACTATTCAAACAGTAAATATTCATTTGCAACACAGACACAATATGTATACAGACATGAGAGTAATCACAGGAAAAAAGGCAATAAACAAATGGATCAAGTGACCACTAATTTGCGTATAGATATTACAGCTTGACATTCGAATCCTATTACAGACACTAGAAACCGTAGAAAGAATTATGAGAATACAATTAGCAAGATTGTATCAAATATGAACGACGAATTTGTCACTGGAATTTTTAAGTATATTTTTGTGTTAAGACTTCATAACTTTCATCCTTTTTAAATTTTATCTTCATGCAATAAGCTTATGTGATGAGAACAAGTGATTTATTACCTAGTTTGAATGAGAATGGCATTAGAATGAACTGATAATCGCACATAATCAGATTTACATGAAAGAATAAAGGACAGTTATTTAGGTATATAAAATGAGAGATTCTATAAAACAGATGGATGAATCAGCCTCAGGAGGGATAAAAAAAGTTAAAAAAATACTTTAGAGAGAAAAGAAATCCACATTCGTGTTACAAGAGAGGAAAACCATTTATTTAATACCGATTTTGATAAACACTATTTCTGTTATTTGTATACTGAATTTCTAATATGAAGCTATCTACAAATGTGATCCAGTCTGAAGTAGAGGCTCTAAATGCTCCACAGAAGTAGTGAAGATAACTTTTACTTATTTCAATCTTTGTGGTAATTGGTTGACCACTATTTAATTTGGATTAATGACTTAATTTCTTTGAACTTCACCATTTTAATTTAGATATTTCAGATAAAAATATAAAATCACATTTGAAGCACAGATGAGATAGCAATTCTAACCAATACAAAATAGCATTATTTTTAATTGCTAGATGCTTAATGCTTAAATTTTACTTAAAAATTCATAAATATGCATTACATGTACATCTAGTCATTGATCATTAAATCTTAAAAAAAGGATAATAAAATATAAATTTATTAAAAATTTTAATCGAGCAACAACCGTATTTTTTCTGCTAATAAGAAAGTCTTCTTAAAATTCTATACCTTTTATATGAACTAATTAAAAACATCTATTTTTGATAAAAAAAAAAAAGGAAATTCCACTTCATACAAAAATCATCTGATCTGATTCAGTGAAATGCAGTTATATATCAAATGTTCCGCAGTTCCTTCTGAAAAACCCCATTGACACGCTAAAGGTTTATGAAAGAAACGAAATTTGGAGTTCTGAACAATTCAGTGGAAAGTATATATCTGATTGATAAAAAAAAAATGCCATTTAATTTCTTACGATCAACTATTTTGAAAAATGATAATTTTTCTCCCCTTAGTTAAGCATACACATCCTATTGATGGTTTACTTTTATCTTCCCTCTTTTTTTATTTCGTTTCTCATACAGTTAGATTGATTATTTGATTTGCTTAGAGCAGTTTTCGCCAAGAAATCGGCCCTTCCGGTCCATAGTGTCTCTTATGTAAAATATCTCTGTACTCTTATCTAAAATAATCTTATATTTTCTTTCATTTTATTAATTTTCTCTTTTATGCATATTAATTGTGGATCAAAAGAAACAATTAGAAATAAAATAAATTCCTTCAATCAATAGGCGTATAATGCATTATCATGCGGGGGAATTTTGCAGGTTCTTTTTATAATACTTCAAAAACTATTACAGATGTGCAAATATTTTTTTGGATTTCGATCTTTTAATATCCCAACATTTATATAATATAAAGTTATTTCATCCATTAACAAAAAAGCTGTTCAATTTTAATATAATCCATTTTTTTTATCAAAGCCGTGTTTAAAAATCTATAAAAAATATTATTTTTTTTCAATCTAACAATTTATTTTGTCCATTTGTGTAGCAAAATTATTTTCTTTAAATGAATAAAGAAAAATTTAGAAATATATGATAGTCTCCTAGATATCGCCAAAAAGCTCTAAGACTCATCCTGCATTGGACGGGTCTTTTTTGAAAACTTCATAACTGTGAAAATTTTCATCTGAAGCTTATAAAAATGTGTGGTGGCTATTTTCATGTTGAGCAATCGATTAAGCGAAAACACTGGCCGGAATAATGAGAAAATTAAAAGATATTAATGAATTAACTATGATAATTAGCCCAGTTAATCAAAGTATCTATCTAAGCAAACCTGTTGTTTTCAGTCATTTCCATCGACACCAGTTTTGTGTGCTTATAAATGGCAAAGTGACAGAGATGTCCCGCTATTTTTATTGACTACTATACATAGACTAAAAACTACTGAACCGATTTAAGGGGGAATTTTTGTATTACTAGCCCTATACGTATATGTATTCCCTATATGTATTACTAGCCGCCTTTGGCGACCAGCCGGTTCGCCAGTATTACCGCTCATTACAATTTCTAATTAAATATTTTAAGTAACTGGTCTATTAATAGATTTTCAAACAAAACATTCTTAATCTTCAAATTTTGATAGTCATACCAAACTTATACTGTTGTTTAGATCGTTTCGTTCAATTTACTATATATATTTTGCTAATTTGTTTTTATTTCCGTTAATACTTCAACTTTAATTTAAAGCGGAAATGAGGAAATCGCAATTAACATGAAGATATTTTTAAATAAAACCAAGAGTTTTATTTTATTTATCAACTTTATTGTTATTTATTTATTATTATTATTACTGAATATGAGTATTGCAAACAAAATCGCTCGGTATTAAATTCGGCATGAACTACAAAATTGAACTACAAATGTGAATTACAAAATATTTTTCATAATTTATGTAATATCTAAAACAATAGTTCAACAAAAATTTCTCAGATTCAGCATAAAATTCAGTTTTTAGTTTTGCTTTCAAAAGGATTGAAATGAAATCAATAATAATATTTTGCTCAGGCCTATAAATATATTTCAAAAATTATGAAGTCTAAATTTAATGCAGTAAGTTATCATATTCTGAGAAATATTCTGGACACACCAAATTTTTAATAAATGAATGAATGTTTCTGTTTTCCACGATCAACTAAGACTTATTTATGAAGTTTTGAATGTTAAAAACTTAGAAAAACTCAACATTTTCATAATCTTAGTCCAATTAACCTTGAGAAACCTGCGCGCTAATTGGCGTATTTTCTTTGAAATGATAGATGGAAAAAATCTAAAATTATCCTTTTTTTTTATTGAATAGAGGTATTCAAATTTTCATAAATCAGTCAGTTTAAGTGATTGATTTAGTTCATTGGAAATTAACTCTTTTTATTTAAAATATTAGTGTTTCAAGAACATTTTGCTATTCGTAATTTCCACAGCAGAAGCTTAATGTAAAATCAAAAATTCGTTATTTATTAGAGCATTTATTAAATCAAGTTACATAAAATATAATCATTTTCCATTTAGACCACTTTAGCAGATCTGTGACTTACTAAAGGTTTACAAATCAGCAGTGTGGCCCTGATTTGAATTGATATCCTGTTCATATTAAAGAAAACTTGCCTTAAAATATAACTGATTTATTGGATTAATAATATAGAGAGTGTAAAAGATCATAAAATAATTTTTCTTGAATTTATTTTTTAGAAAAAATGATATTTCATATATGTTTTCTTTCCTAAATACAAGTGCCGAAAATTATATTTTTGCAGATTTTATTTCCAAAATGATTTAATTTATTTTTTGTTGGAGCTTTAATCAATGTGATGGCAACACTTTGAAAAAAACTAATTTTTTTCCATGAATACGAAACGTTCTCGAGCAGCTTAAATTTTATTTTTATTTTGTATGAAAAAAATTGTTGAAGAATATATTTAAAATATTTATTTAAAAATTCATTAAAAATAGAAATTTAATTTTAAGGTTAAAACATCGGTATCATTTAAAAAATAAATTTTGGATCTTTAACTTCATGCAAACATCTTTTTTGAGCGATAATATTTTCGGAAGTTATAGCAAAAACACGCCAAAATTTCGCTTAATTTTTAAATAAATAAAATTCTAATTAAAAATTCGAAAAAATAACCCCCAGTGCACATTTCCGGCCTCCAAGGTATACACGTGCCAAATTTGGTAGCTGTAGGTTGAATGGTCTGGCCTGTAGAGTGCCAACATACACACACACACACACATTGAGCTTTATTATAATTACTACATAGAACAAACACATCAAAAGTAAACATAACATTTCAATAGTTGCCAAAAACAAAAGAGAAAAAAATGCAATTAATAAGCAGACGATATTTAGAAAAGTACAGATATTTAGACTGGAAAATGAAATTATCTGAAATTAACCACACGCGCAGACGGTATTTACAAAACTAAAAATATTCAAACCTGAAAAGGAAAATATATGAGTTATTCCGTCAATAAATGCCATAAGTTTGTTTATATCTTCATTATTTTATGAGTTATTAAACATCAAAATGGGTCCGTGACTAAATAAACACCCTGTATAGAGACTGTAAAAGTTCATAAAATAATTTTTCTTGAATTTAATTTTTAGAAAAAATAATATTTCATATTTGTTTCATTTCCTACAGACACGTGCCGAAAATTATATTTTTGCAGATTTTATTTCCAAAAAGATTTAATTTATTTTTAATTAGAGCTTTATTCAATGTGATGGCAGCACTTTGAAAAAAGCTAATTTTTTCCCATGAATGCGAAACGTGCTTAATTTTAATTTGTATTTTTTACGAAAAAATTATTGAAAAACATAGTTAAAATATTTATTTAAAAATTCATTAAAAATAGATATTTAATTTTAAGGTTAAAACATTGGTATCATTTAAAAAATAAATTTTGGATCTTTAACTTCATGCAAACATCTTTTTTGAGCGATAATATTTTCGGAAGTTATAGCAGAAACACGTCAAAATTTCGCTTAATTTTTAAATAAATAAAAGTCTAGTTAAAAATTCGAAAAATAACCCCCAGGTGCATATTCCCGGCCTCCAAGGTATACACGTGCCAAATTTTGTAGCTGTAGGTTGAATGGTCTAGCCTGTAGAGCACCAACACACACACACACACACACACACACACACA